>JAIPRL010000435.1:68598-141584 GCA_025469235.1 Pemphigus obesinymphae | reverse complement strand
ATGAGTTCTGGTAGTAGGCAATTAAAATAAAAATGTTGTAGTTTTGGCAATAATTTTTCGTTCCAAAAAGCTTCATCTTTTAAAATTTTAGTAGTCTTTATCCCTTTTTTTGTCCAAAATGCTATAACACCATATGCTCTTTGGGTTATGTGCAATTAACATCATTCACTCACTATCAGTAAAAAAATAATATTGGCCTAAGATAACAACCAAGATAGAGGCCATAGGTTTTGCCTGATCGCCAGCAGGCACCATCCACGACTGAGTTTATATTAAAGAAGAACGGAAGGTACTCATATTAAAATACGATTAAAGGAATTAAAAAGTATATGAGGCCATATTAAAATTGATAAACATAAATTGGTTTTCAAAAATCAAACGTTTGGAAAAGAAAAAAGGTCTATTTTTAATGAATTAAAAGACAAAATAAGTGCATAAAACACTTAAACACATAAAACACAGTTTCCCACAAAACTAGTGGGAAAATCTAAAAATTATATCTGCATTTTACGGAATCAGGGGAGGAATCTGAAGCTCATTTAAGGAGGATGAATAGGGATAATTCAGAAATAAAGAGCTAATCCTTATTCAAAATCGATTTTATACTGCTCAAATAATGATAAAAAAAACTCTAAAGAGTGGTTGATCGCTAAGTCGCGCACCCATCAAATCCGCTATACTGCATAGAATTCACTAAAATTTATTTACTTCAAAACTCATGCTCAACTGCTTCTACACGAAAAGTAAAATAGGTTTGTCCAAAACAGGGGCAGCCAATACATTTATTTATATTAATAGGTACCTAAGCCGATAAAATTCTAAACACGTTACAGATAACACCTTTTTTTTTTTTTATCATATATTCATGTATATTATGTTAAAAACTTGGATTTTGGGAATCGAATTTTTGTTTTTAGTATTTTAAGTATGTATTTGATTGCTATTTATATCCGCACACCGCCTGGGCGCTTGCAGAGTTCTCGTGTCCAATTTGAAAATATTATCGTCATTATTAGATATGTGACGTCAATGACGATCGTCGGAAATTAACCGCAATTAATACGTATAATAATAATTGACGTGAAATGCACATATGTAAAGTATAATAGTAATAGTTATATAATGCGTGTTTAAGTTCGACCCACACACTGGACTTGGGTATATAGATATAGAGAAACGGTTGTTATTTGTATTTTTATTCAGTCATTACTCATTAAATGGTCTAAAAAATTATTAAAACTGTCCGTGGGCTTCGCATTTAGGACTTGTATAATTGATACCTATTTTAATGTGGTAGATCGCACAATTTTTACTTAGCTTAACGTGAACATCTACAAAATAATACCTATACTATATGACGTATACCCTTTGAACAATTTTATTTTTCGATTCATATCAACTATATTCTAATATATTTTCTAATCTTAAATCATGATATTGGTTAAACTGCCTCAAATAGTTATTGAGATTACTTATCAATAACATTGGTAATTTTTTACTTTGTATCTTTGTATATAATATGGTTGTTTTTAAATTAAAATACAATTTTATGAACTACAAAACAGGAGTTGAAAAGTATTTGAGAAGTATTCGGGTTCATTTAAAAATATTTATATTCATACTCGAATATCTTTTGAAATAAAGTATTAATACTGATTGTATTCGTAATATAAATTTTAAAAAATCAATCGCTTCTCAGTTTTTTTCTTCGCCGTTTTTTCTCGTGATTCTATTGAAATTATGTAATACTAATACAAATCGCTCATTTCTATAATTTCATAATACGTGGATAAAAGTGTATATATTTTACTCGATTTAAATATTGTGATTAATTGTTCATTAAACGTAAAATACAGCATCTGGTAAATTAATTTATTAATGTATTATCGATTTTTTTTTTATAAATATAAGACATAAGTAGGTAGGTACCTATTGAAATTGGAATTAAAACATTTTAATGTTTGCCTTATTTGCCTTAATCAAAATCAAATTTCTGCCGAAGTTAAAATCTAATAAAAATAAAACCAAAACCAAACCTAAATTAGCTTGATTTAACAAATACACATACACACATATACATATCCAAAGGTCTAGTTAGACTCTAATTATTTTTATTAATTTATCTATATATATACATTTTAACCTATTTATTTTTTACTTTATTTTTTTTAATGATTTTACTGATGGGCCGAATCAATACAATTAAATTTTGATCCGTATCTCCCCATAGGTGTAGTTTTAAGTTTCTATAGATAAGTATATACCTTATGTCCCCGCTGTGTCCGTTGATTCGTCTTTCCTATCCATTTGTGTGTTATAGTAAGTTTATTATTTTTTATACTTTAGGTCTAGCCCCTCCTCTTTGTAACCACACCTAGATATAATTATTTTTTTGTAATCAATTAAAGTTTAAAATTTCAAGTTAATTATCAATTTAATTGAGTTAATACAAGATTCAGATTATCTTTTAACTTTTTTAATTTGTTAGTTAATAACAATAATAATAATAATAATAATTAACACTGTAGTTGGGTTAAAAGATTCTAATAAAGATAAACGTAGGTAACTTCAACTTTTCAACTATAGTTAATGCCCTTTTTTACCTATATACATAATATATTTATATTAAAACTTCGATCAAAATTTACCTTTAAAAAATCAAGTACACAAAACATCGTCATAGGCTTCAAAATAGTGTATTTTCGAAAAATGCAAACCAAGTGCTTGTGTAACCTTTTTTTTATCTTGCGAAACCACTGACCTCTCGGACAATGCGCTGTTTTTAGAACAATAGTTTTGCGACCAGACGGGATAGGTGATACGACTTGTAAAAATATTCACATGCATAAGTGCATTAAGCCGCGTTTACACGGGTCTATAACGAATGAATGAAACTATGGGCTAGTTGTATTGTATTATTGTACCTATACCATAGTACATATGGTTAAACTGTCTTTTATATTTTTAAACTATATTTTACATAAACCTTTTTTTTTTTTAATATTATTTTGCAAAAATATAATTAAACTTAATTTACCTAGGCATATTATAACAGTTGGAAATATTTTTAAGGTAATTGGGTCAACTTTACCTATACCTACCTAAACTAAGTATTTATCGGTGAACATTTTAAAGTTTTGTTTTCATTACACAATATCATTGGTAAAATTTTTTAAAATTGTAAAATTGGTGATACCTTTTTTGAATAAGATGACTATAACCATTATAAACGAGTCTGAATTTATTTTCGAATGAAAATGAGTGTTTGTAGCAAGAAAATATTGCTCCAAAGTTCAAAATATAATGTAAACAAGATTGACGTGAAAAATTATTGTATATAAATACTACAGCTTTGAACTTATGTAAATAATTTTCAGATAAATTTAGTAATAATATGTAAATTGTATAAAAATACATAATGTAAACCAAAAGATCTTTAAAAAGTAAATTTGAGCAAAATTAAATATACTTCTAAAAATATAATAGGTTATTATTATCGAAGTCTGTTTTAGAGGAATTTAATTTATGGTGGACCTTCCAAAATATTATTGAAAGTGAAACTGAACCTAACGGGCATAGCGAAGTAATTTTTTGTGGAGGGCAGTGTATTTAATTTGGCCAACTCATTACTAATTGAACATTTTGAATGAATAAAAATAAATAAAAAGATCACTCCTTTATAACAATTTGGCCGACTGAAGCAACTTCGAAGGGGGTATTGCCCTCCCTGCCCCTGCCAGGTCACCACTACCGAAACGTCATAGCATTACTTTTCTTTATCATATGAAAGTGTATACCTAACCGAATAACCGAAATCTAATCATTTTCGAAATCGATCGAAAATGTTATAAAAATGTATTTAAAATCGATTTGTTTTACAAATTTACATTTATCCATATTATATATTGACAATTATCTTAACCATAATTAATATTTTAGATTTAATTATTTAGTTTATAGTTCGGTATAATATTACTTAAATATTATAGTAGACTGCGTAGAGTAGAGTTACAGGGTCAGACTGCTAGTCCGCGTGTCTCTTCTAATGGTTATTGCATTTATTTTTTCAAATACTAAATTTAAAATGTTCTTTAAAACTAAAAATTAATTTTTCGTGGCTTTATTTTTATTATATCTAGGTCATATACATTTCAGATCAAGTTTGAAAAAAATTTAACGTGGTTCTTTTATTAGAAAAATTCACAATAATATTATCTATACTTAACAATTAACTTCCCCCCTCCCGTGACCTTCCAATTAACTAAATCCATTTTCAAATTTTCTACTGATTTTTGAGTTTAAATTTCAATTTTAAGACCTAAAGTTTTACAAAACATTAAACACACCTATCGTCTCTAAATCACAGTAATAATAAATTATAAACAATCTAAGTTTTTAGGATTACTTAAATTTTGTATTACTTTATTCAAAATATTATTGTGTTTATAACATAATATATTATGTTTTGTAATGTTTTGTGTGGTATCAGTTATGTACGAGAAAAACGGAACTTTTTAAACATCAGAAATCATAGATTTTTTTACACATTTGGAAATCTTATCGATTCATTCATTTTATATAGTGGGACTTAAATAATTTATATTTTTAAGTTCTCGTTATAAGAGTTCTGATAATACAGGATCATACATCGCGAGAAGATCGATGACTGCTAAGAAGTTACCACGGTTTTCGCTCTCAAGATTTTCATTGTGGCCTCGAAATGATAGATTTTAAAACTTCAGCATCAAAGTAACATTTATAATACGTTTTACGACTTGCCTCCAAAATCCAACTTGTATGCTAATTTGAGATTTTAATTCTTCAGATAAAGTATTATTTTTTTCCCATCGGTCTACAGTAAGACAAGCGTTTATATGGGATAAACTCTTTTCAGGTAATTTGATTTTCTCCAAAATATAAATATGTTTTCAATCATTAATACCATTGGTTCATGAACTTGATATACAAAATAATACCAACATAGTCGACAATAAGCTAAATCGAGTGATTCTGAGTAACAAACCCATTTACGATGTAAGCTTACATGAGCCCCATGACTCTTTTCGTTTTTATGTTCAGTAGAAAATGAACAACATTTGTCACCAATAATTTTTTCCGGAAATTAACCATCTGGTTGGCACGGTCCTTTGAAAATAATAAAAATTTTACCCGATGTATTCCTATAACTAACCACCTTTTTGAAAAACTAATGAGTAATGGCGCGTGTAAAATGATAAATGTGGCCTTTGTATTTTTTATTTTTTTTCGTATTTGTAATCAAATTAGTTTATACATAAATATTATTAAAATAAAAAAAGTTCAGTGTTCTTTTTAATGTACCTAATAATAAAGGTCCTCCGGTGCCTCCCCCCCCAATTTGGGCCCCGGCCTGAATACGCCACTATGATATCCACGCTTGTTCACTGTTTTCCATCGTTTTGTTTTTCATTTATCTCGGGGGGAAAGGCGGGCTTGAAAATACGCCTCTGGGTCACCCTGACGAAAACGTGACCTTGAAAATGTGTACGCCGCGCCTCGGCGGCGGCTGCACCGGAATGCGTTGCACTTTTATCCGTGCACAAGACGCGACGAACGCATACACGTCGTGACCGGTCAGCGCGCGCTCGGTGGGAGTCGGGCAGGCGAAAACGCGTTCCGATAAACGGTGACGGCGGTCTTTGTGGTCGCCAAGGTCTTGCCGTACTATTATCATTATTATTATTATTATTATTATTATTATTATTATTATTATTAATATTATTATTATTATTATCACAGATATGTATATAATAAACTAGATTGCCAACTACCGTGTAAAAGTGAAGTCCCCGCGGCGGCCATTTTTGCGGGCTGTGCATCACTATCAATGTATTATCACAGAACATTGTGATAATGAAACATTTCGAATTTATACGGCGTAAAACCGCCGTATAATATTAATATATACCTACCTACTTGGGATCACGAATACTCAGATATGTACCTACCTACCTATAATCGTGTATTATAGGTACATACATATCTTTGCACGAACATTAATGTTATAACTTGTGTGTGCACGTATGACATAATAATAATAATAATAATAATTATTAATATTATTAAAAATTAATTGTTGTCACTTGTGTTGTCGGTTGTAAAAGTGTTGCGAGTACAGTAAAATATCGAAATCAAAAACGATGAAAATATTAGAAGACAAAAATTACACAAAACTATAGTTAACAATAATATATTGTTTAATAATAATATGTAGGTATAGTAATTCGTAAGTCTTATATAGGTACCTAATAAGGTAATATTATTATTTTATTGCATTAATAATAATTTATAAAGTTCATTATTAATTTGTAAATACCTCAATAAAATATAAATATATATATATATATATGTGTGTGTGTGTGTGTGTGTTATACGTATACCTATATAGTTTTAAAACGATCGGAGAAGGAATTATTTCAAATATCAAATTTTCGATCATTTGAGAATCAGATTATTACACAGCTCATTATACATAATATCATCTGATATCTATGTATTGTACACGCGTATTGATAATATACACGTGACAAGATTCTAATTCCCACAAAGATGGCGGATGATGAATTATGGTTATAGCATATTTTGGCGACACAGTTTATTATACCTACATATTATCTCTGTGATTATCATTATTATTGTATTTTATCGTGTTGTTTGTTATTATCTGCTTCCATTTCACATAGACCGTCGAGGAACCGCACGGCGGTATGGTCGCGCGCGGTCGCGGTGCGCGTATCGCGGGCCGTACAGGTCTTCACCGCCGCCGCCGCCGCCGCCGCGCGTGTCACGGGTTCCCCGGTTTGTATCAGTCGATCGTCAGCCGGTCGTTGTTGTGCCACCGCAGTCTCGCATACGTTTGCGTACCGTCACCGTCGCCGGTCCAGCGCTAGGTCGTCGGCGTTCCGATACGATTTTTTTTACGTTATTTCCAGTTTATTTCGTGTTCCGGACTCCGTCGATTTTTATTTTATTTTACGCGTGCGCTTTGTTTTCGTCGTTTTTCACCCGCATCCCGATATTTACACAAGGTGAGTTCGGTCGTTTTGTTTTGTTATACGATACGCCATGGGTATTAATAATAATTAATTTACCTGTCGTCTCATTTTCAATTTCTTTGTCAAAACGGTCGGAATTTTCTCGTTTCAAATACGGCGTAGGTACGATAAGAATATAATGGGCAAAAACGATTACATTTTAGCGTCTCTCTTTTTTTTTTTTTTCTACGACATAATAGATTTAATAACGTATTTATACAGTAGGCACCCCACCACATTGACGATTTTACTGTTTTATTTCAAATATTGTAATCATTGTCGTAGGAAAAAGGGGGCAGAGGGGGCCGTTGCCCTCCAGGTATAAAAAATGTATGCTTTTGCCCCTTCGGAAATAATCATCATCAATGTAAACACGCATAATTAATTTGTAACATAATACCTGTAGGTAATAATAAATAATACTCAAAGGTTACATTTTTGTAATATTGATATTACCTATGTTATTCCAAAGATGTATGTACCTATACACATCAAGATTAGTAATTAATTGTACAGGTGTCAGTCATCAAGTAGGTGCATAGATTTTTGTTTGTAGTTATTCCTTTTTATTAATTGTTAACTTTGTAAATATGTTACCACAATATATATATATATATATATACTAACATTTTAAGTAAATTATAAACATACTATATAATATAATATATATTATATCCTTAGCTATATAAGCTTATAAAGAAAAAAAACTATGAAGGATTTTATTTTTCACATATATTTTTATGTTTAACTGGTTTAAAACTTTTTTAGACATTTTATATACTTATTATACTTATATATTTAAATAATATGTAAGTGAGAGTTTTTATGTATTACATACTCCCCCTCCCCCCAAGTGAAAAATAGTTCTTGTGCCACTGATTGTAATATTTTGTAATATAATATACAGAGATTTCATACAATTACACTATTTACCTGAGTGTTGAAGTAAATACAGTAGGTACCTAATTATTAAAAAAGTAAGAATAATACAAATTAATTAATTGTAAAAATATTGGAACTAGGTAGACTTACCGAAAAATGTAAATATTTAAAACATCAGTTTATAGGTTACATTTTTTCATGGATAAAGTTTCCATACTCCATATATACCTAGGTATATGTAATTATGGTATGAGGAAAAAAATCCTCGGAAAAAAAGATCTCAAAAAAATTTACGGGAAAAAAAGCGCAAAAAAGGTTCATCTTATTATTAAACATTACATTTTTAATTATGGGTACCTACAAATTATATTTTATTTATTTATTTATATTTTTTATTATATTATATATTTATTATATGTTTATGCTTTTTCATTATTATATTATACTATTGCCTATACCATGAAGACTATATATAGATCACTAGTCAGTAGATAACCTAATCTTCATGATTATGACTACCGAACCAGAATACTGCTTTGCTTACTACCTTTTCAAATGTATAATACCTATAGAATTTAAGTTTTAATATATATATTTTTTTATATATAGGTACTTATAGCAAAATGCTATACGCTAAATAAATAAACATATTTTAAACACTATTTACTTACCAGTTACCTCTTTATGAAAAAATCCTATACCTATTTAGATGTCCATGTACGATTCCCTACTAATAAATTGTCTTTATCTTGACAAATGACAATCATATACCTAGGTAGGTATATGTACTCAATTTTGTGTTCTTTGATATAATTCTTGAGCCTAATATTATTGTCTTATACTTCCTTGAATTATCACTATTCCAACAGACTTTATTTTATATGATATATGATTTTATTATATTTCATAATACATAAATGTATTTTTTAAATTAATTTTTTCCGAGGCTTTTTGTCTGGGGATTTTTTTTCCGGGATTCGTAATTATATATAGGTATATATATATACCAAATACCTATATATAATTTGTATAAATTAACCAAAACATATTATTCCGCGTACGATTTTCCTCTCGAATTTCTGTTTTTATATTATATCAAATTTTTAATTTTCGTATCTTAATAATTGTTTAGAATAAATTATTTTAATTTTCCCTAATAATTTTTCCCAATTTTGAAATTGTATCGAAATTGGTCCTATATTTTATTTTGAACATAAATATTTTGAACGCCATAACTATGATATTTTATATTATATTAACTATACACTGTATATGGTATAGTATAGGTGTATACTAATAAAGCTACTAATATAGCATACAACAAACTGGACACATAAAACGTTCGTTATTTGGTAAAATAATTATTACATTTTTGGACGGATTTATTCCTGAAATTTTTAATGATAGGTACTCGTGAATATTTTGGTATAGGTAGTTAATATCTATAATATTCTATAATTTAGTTTTCATCTTTTTACCCTTTCCAATATATGTATATAACAATCTATAATCACTAATAAACAGCGTATTTGCGATTTCGTTACCCTTAGATATACATACCTATATTTGCTGCTTCTTCATGCAAAACGTAAAATAATTTACAAATTAATTTGACAAAAAAAAAAAAAAAGTTATCGCATTTTACAATATTTTGCCCCTAAAAACGTGCTGCCCAGGACTGTTACCCCCTATAGCCATCCTAAATACGTACCTGCTAATAAGTATTAACTCGAGATTTTCGAATGGGAACTTATGTATTTTTAAGTATTAAAAAGTATACATTATTGTATTAAGATCATATTTTTAAAATCAATTTTAGCGTTTATAATATTTTGTACCTATTTAGTAGAAGCTCTTTTTTCTATTTATCCTGTACCTACCTGCAAGCACTTAAAGTTGGTTCTCTTTTTATGACAGAATAGGTACTTTGGTTTTTAAAACCAACAACTATAATAAAATATAAGAAAAGTATAGGTACTAGGTACTTATAAGACAATAGTAAACACTATAATAGTACAATGGTATTATTAAGGTATAATCATATTACTATACCTACTTACCATACTAAAATTCATGTGATAAATTGAATTAGATAGGTATGAAGGTAATATTTCTTCGTGTACCTATATATACATTTGCGTATTTAAAATTAAATATTATAGTAATTTGGCTGGCTTTTTAAATTGGTTGGCCCGCGTAATAAGTAGTGGCTTATGCTTTTCACTAGTCTACTTACGAGTTTAAAACATGATGAATTTTGTACCATCTAAAACTAAAATATGATAATTTCATGTCTGCGCCACTGGGTATGTAACCAGTTATATAAGAAAATGTGAGTTATTTTATTTTTGCTGTATTGAAAATTCCAGGCAGGGTTGTGGCCTCAGGGCCGGATCTAGGGAGGGTGTATTTCGGAATTTTAGCAAATTATAAATTGTTCAAAATTAGCCGGAAAAAGTAGAAAAACGTTTATGGCTTTTTTTTTTGCTTATTTACATTTCAAAGATGTACTTCCGTCGGTATTTTGGAGACACATACCGTCCTATAAATTTTTCTTCGCGCCGGCCCTGTGTGGCCTGCACAAAATATACGTATTAAAAAACGAAAAAATCAAATTATGTCACTGTGTATAAGTCATATGCGAGATTATAATATATTAATATGTATATTAAAAGTTAAACGATGGACACTTGATAAACAAAAACAATATTATTTGTATAAAAATAAATCAAATGACAAATACAATTATTATTAAATGTAATTAATTATTTGAATAACCATATTATGGGTATTTTTCTTCTATATAATATAATACATTAATAAAAATAAATGTCAAAAAGAAATGTACGTTTTCCAAGTTAATCGAGGTTATTACAATACAAATATATGACTAATGCAATTAGATATCAAACGCTGATACTATGGAGATGGTTTTTCGAGTATCATTTCTGAGTCATAACCATAACTCATAAAAATATGCTAATACCTATTTAATCTATATAAGTAATATAGGTAAATTAACGAAATAAATATTTAAAAAGTTAAATAATAATCATTGATAACGATAAAAATAAATTTTAAATATAAATTAAAATTCGGTGTAATGTATAAGTAATAAGTGCAGTGAACAAATGTTTTTATATTGTATTTTTTGGTATTAGGTATTAAAAAAAACGTCCTTTTGAATAGTTATGACTTTATGAATTATTTTTTATGGAACCAAAACTTAAAAAATTTAATGATTTTCCCGAAAATTGCGTTTCTAAGTATAAAAACCAAAATTACAATAAGTAGATACTAGGTAATCAAATAATGTATAATCGCAAGACTCTTTATTATATTCCAAAAATATTGAAAAATTCGTTTTCGGGTAGTTACTAGTTAGGTATATAGATACCTAATTCTAAGTATATTAATAATATAGGCTATAGGTACCTACATTTTAATATAATTTTAAAAGGATTATCAACAACCAACAACATGCTGAATTATTTCAAATAATTAGACTAAAAATAGTTTTTATGATATGGTTATATGGTTATTTCATTCTACAATATGATTTTATTAATACTTTTATTCAAAGTAAAATTGTTGACATTAAAAAATTATAATATATTGCACCGATGCGAAATCAGTGCCTATTGCCCAAAACGGTTTTGGAACCGAAAGTTAATACATCGTAATTACACAATTTATTATTATTATCTACGTCGCAGATGGACTTGGATGCGAGAGAGTACTCGGCCAAATGGATCGAAACGGATTTACAGGTCGCTCATAATGCGCGTTGGCCGATCCCCAAAACCGTTTCGATACCACATAATATATAATATTATAACGATGGTCTGTTTTAATAATATAATTTATTATGGCTTTTAAGATGTGGAAAACGATTAATTGATTCATTCGAAATTACTATTATACATAATTCCCTATCTATTCGTTATTATATTATGACTCGAAAGTTGATGATCAAAAAACCTTGAAAAACAATGCGAATATAATCTTGAATTTTTCAATATATTACCAGAAAAAAATGCCTTATAATTGATTACAAAAATTAAGACCCGAAAATTTTTAAAATTTAAAATAAAAATGAGTTGTATTTAGATTCGTATACTATAGAAACACGTTTTAATTTTTAATGGCTAAAAAAGCATTGTCTATATCGCTCCCCCTCCCATAAAAGAGTGCGGTCATAGTCACAACTTCCAAGCAGTGTAGGTATATAATAATTTCATAAATATCTTTTCGGAAATGACGCAATTTAAGGACAACAAAAGTGTCGACATTATCGACGTCCACTTGTGTTATCACTCATCACTTCATCAACAACGGAAACTAATATGTGTATTGTGTAAACTATTATTATAAACATTAAGTGTAATATTCAATTTTACGATTGTCGTATCGTAATTTTATGTCTCTATAAGTGGTTTTTTTATGTTAAACCGTCAGTATACGAGATCATTTTTATGATAATTGATTTCGATGGAATTTCAACCGAAAATGATCAGTTAATGTTTTTTTTTCTCGTTAAATGAACGCATTGGTTCTTCGTGCCAAATTCGTATTGACCTACTGCAATTTTGTTATGATGTTTTATCCTTTATTTTTTAACTACCTATACCTAAATAGGTAAGTATCCATTTGTATAACTAGGTACCTATGTATATTTTATTTCACTTTTTGTATTACATAAACGATTTATACGTATAATAATAATAATAATAATAATAATAATACGTAGGCAGATTATAATATGTGTAATGTATCGTTCTATATTTCATCATAATATATATTATACATCATTGATATATAATATATGAAAAGAGTACCTACCTACATATTATTATATCTCTACCAGTATAATAGGTATAGTATTATATTTTTTTCCAACTCGTGCGATTACTGAGGAGTTACTTTAATAAATTGTATATTAAAAACAATCTAAGTTAGGTTAACGATGTAATAATATATTATGTGTAGTGTTTATTTAGTTGTAATTTGAATAAATAAGGTATCTACCGACCGATAATAATTATACGCACTTATAGGTATAGGTAATCCTACAAAATCATTAAACAATGATTTTATTTTTCTCATTTATACCTTATTTCGCATATTTGTATACGTTTGTAACAAATGAAATACAAGTAGAATGTAAGTAAATGTTTCATCAAAAATTTTGTATGATAATAAAATAAAATAAAAAATAGTAACGAATTTCTTATATAAATTCATTGGTTATGTGGCTACATTATAATATGAATTTTCGAAGAAATTAATATAAAGTAAAACATATTTGCAGTGAATTATTCTTATTACAATTAATATTCCTGTAAAGAAAAAAAAAAATACAAACACGGTCAATGTGCTTTGCACATAGGTTATAATTGTTTATATTATTATTATGTAGTTCAAGTTCGTTGTTCATGCGTAACCTCGAAAATATAGTGATTTGTCGATTTTTATTGATGTAATGTTACGGCAGGGAAAATATTATCATATCTCGTTTGTTTATATTATAGGTAGGTATATACTACTATAGGTACCTATATAATATATGTCTAGTTCAATTAAATTGATAATTATTTTAAATAATAATTATTTGAAATTACATGTGACGTTTTTTTTTTTATACCTAGCTATACAGGTAGTCTATTATTATGTTCTAAAATTACACGTATACAAACCAACAAAAATTTGTGAAATAATTGGTGGGAAATATACGATTATGCGAATGCGCCTTGCGTATACATATAGTAAACATCTCGAACATTTTATTTATAAACTTTGCGCATATATCATCTTGAAACGCTCTGAAAATAATAAAATTATAATCATATTGTCAGTGGACGTTTTATTCTGTTAAATATACGACACACAGAACAAATACTTACAATTTATACACTATATGTACCTTCTGAAAATATAATAATAGTCGTTGTTACTAATAATATTATGTGTGTATCCTCACATCGTTACAATATAAATATTGTGAGCTTAAATTCTCAACTTACAAGGACGCATGTATATTTGATATACAGTGTTTTATACCAATATACAGTTGTATACTTGGTTGGAAAACGAGTTTCCTTTAGTTTGATCTTTGTATGTAATGTTTTTTGATAGGTAGATCAAAAAATTTTCTTTGGTAAGCATAATTTTAAATGAAAATTTATATATTTAACTTTCGATTTTCCGTATTTAAATTTACTCACTTATATTTACGGAGGTTCAAAGTTGTAAAATATTATTTTGTTTTTATATGAATATAGTTAGGTATTATTTATCCATTATCTACTGCAGTATATGACGGTAAAATTTATCACTGGTTAAAACTTTTCTTGTGTTGTTTAACGCATGCCTCTCGATTTTGCCTTTCAAATCTTAAGAATATACTTATTTGTACACAAATTATGAAATCATAAAAAGTAATTAATACTTTTAATTTTAATTTATTAAGTAATCTAGATTTTTTAAGTAAAGATATAAAAATTACAATATTTTACAACTTTGAGTTGTCATAATTATGCTAAGTTGCATAAAAACCATTCCTTAAGTACCTATAAACATATTTTAACAAACAATGGCTCATTAAACGTTAAACATTAATTATATATATATCAATATATCATCTATATATTATATATATATATAATATTATTTAAAAGATATTTTTTAATTAATTTTATTTAATTAATCTAAATACTAAAACAATAAAATATTTACAAAAAAATAAACAAATTATTAGAGAATAATATTCTATAATATTATAGTTGATATAGATTACTGATAACTGATAACACATTAAAATAAATCATTAAAATTGAAAGACACAAAATCGGATAATTATCTAACGGGCCTTGATATTGAACAGACAAACATTTAAAAAAATATTAATTGTGCAGCCAAATATTTTAAATTAATTATTAAGCTTGCCAATGGTATTTTAAATGATTAAAGATCTCAGCATTAGACGAGTGTTTAATCTACCTAAAAGATAATTTAAAAAACATTTTTTAAATACAAAGAAAATGATTAAATCCGACAGAAATTTTTGAAGAAACAATTTCGAAAATATTACAATTAAATATGTAATGTAGTAAAACATTATACCTATACATAACCAAAAATCAGAATAAAAATAATTAATTAATTTTAACATTGATGTACACATTACACATTACACACTCTGCAGTAGACCATACAGTAATATTTATACGAGTATATAAGTTTTGAATTGTTTGATGAATTTGATGTTAATGAAATCTCATTAAACTAAAAATAACTAATCATTATTTCGTAATTTATTAAAATTATTGTACGATAAAAAGTATATGTAACGTTTAGTTTTTTTCTTAAAAAAAAACATGTAGATTGTCGTCAAAAACAACAATAAATCATCTAAAAATGGAAAGAATTATTTTTCGGTACCTATATGTAACTATTATTTAACTTCAAAAGGCGTTATAAAATAGTAAAATATATATACTATAATTTATATATTATCTATATACTCGGAGTTTGGACATAATAATAGTAGTAAATTTATTTTTTGGGTCCACGATGTTTTTTAGTGATTTTATGACGTTGTAAATTGTGATAAAAACACATTTTTCGTAATGAAGATAAGTAATATTAACATAATATATATACTTACCTACTATATATCTATTATTAACTATTAAGTTTTAAATTTTCCGCAATTTCACAATGCCCATACAAAAGATAATTTTATAAATTATTTGTTTTTCTATTATTGTACTTTTTGTTCAATTAGTTCCCCTAATAATATAAGCTATGGTCGTTTATAATTTGTTTGTGTACCTATCTCAAAATCAAAATATTAAGAGGACGCTACACATGCTAACATCTAGTTGAATAACTCATTTTTTTAAATTCATATAACTAGTTTTAAAAATAAAATTTTTAAAAAAACTTCACGCTAGAGCATAGTTTATGTTCTTCTCTAAAAATTTGATACTAGGTAAATTTACTCTAATATTAATTATAAATAAACTGTAGTAAGAATGCAGTACATAGATTTGCTATATTATGCGTATGTAAGACAGAGACAACAAACGTGTGTGTATAGCGTCCCCTTAAAACGTTTGTTATCATTTATATCGGTTTAATGAACATAATATTATTATTCAATATCTTTTATAATATACATATTTATACATATTTTATGCATTTAACACGTGGTTTATGCGATTGCGATTTTACGAACGAACATGCACACTATAGTTGAACAATAAAGGTTATTTTTAAGTATTGGCAGTGACAGATTGATCGATTTTAACAGTTTGCCATAATAGTCGCAGCTACCTTTTATATAGGTACCTACGTATTATTATATTGTGTCGTATTACTTCGAGCACGTACTTAATGTTCAAATTATATTTTTTAGAGTTTTTAATTTGTTTTTATTATCCGTGATAAATTCATTCGTATGTTATAAACAATGACTATTATCGAAAATACCAAATCGTATATACAACTAATAACTAAGACTTTTTTTTATTGATACACGCGTGCGTATTATTATATTATACGTATACCTATCGTCGGTGGTTTATAAATTCCTGCAGTTCGAGAAAAATCGTGTCTTCTGCTCGAGTGTTAAATTTCCCCTCGTAAAACTAAAAAAAAAAAGTTTGTTTTTTTCATGTATCTAAGTAAGGTAATAATGTCGTAACCATTTTTTAATTCGAATTATATAATTATCACACAGTACATACATGATGGTGGTCGACAGCGACTTCCTGCGATACTTCATAATATTGATTATATTATTATCAGAATTATTATCGCTAAGCCTATACTGGTCTCACATAATTTTGCACCGAAAAAAGTATGCGTTTTTTATAAAATCGTAAAATGCAATACCAAGGTTTATTACTTAGGTTTCGTGTCCATACGACCACACATAGCTGGTCGGGTTATTACCCTTTTTAGGCCTTAAACTAAACTATAAATGTGTGTATGCGTATTTTGCGTAAAATAACTTTTATATATATATATATAGAGGGTACCCCGGACATGCAATGACTTAGCAACCGACTAATATACCACCACGGCCTACCGTGTCGTTTTTGTGTGTGTATATTATATACGTATAATCAAGTGTTGAATTTATGGTGTTGGGGAGGGGAGAAGTCGAAAACGATTTTGGAAAAATAAAAAGCTCATCGCATGAATATTTTAACTATACAAGTCGGTGGTAGAGGTTCCCGGTCAGGTAAAGACGCAAACACGGTATTGTGTAGTTCATAAAATAATATACTACCTACTACAGGTATAGGGTATAAGGTATAAGGTATATACGAGTATAGGACTAGCTGGAGGGTCGCTGGAACATTGATTTTTCCCCTTTATACGTTTCGTTATATATATATAGGCATATATAGTGCCTATAATATCTACTATATAATATATAATATATTATGTATTAATGTGTTCTATATTGTATTTATTCTATTCAGGCCAGTATAGGGATACGACGTGTTGAAATTGCTGCTCGACGTTTTTGTGTTTGACGGTCTAATTATTTACCGAAGACTCATACTCATATGTTCGTTGTTTCCTTGGCGACGATATTTCCGACCGTTTGTCATTCCAAGGCTGTGTGTACATTTCCAATTATTATTATTAATTTTTTGTCAAAAAGAAATTTGTCGTTGTCTATATCATAATAGTTTGTCTCTACATGCAGTGTATGCACATTGCACTGCAGGCATTACATTCTATTTGTCGAACAATTGCCATATCCCCACCGAATCGAACGATTAACAAATTGACACCGTGCATGATTAATATTATACCCAAACTATCTATATATTTGCCGTCAACGCATTTACGTAGATTGAATTTGTTACAATTATTATAATATACAATATCGATCACCACCAAATTACCATTTCAACGTAACCGGTACGATTGTGCATATTTTACAATAAAATAATATCATTAATGATGAGCATACGTATTATTATAGAGATAGAAGTTTCTTTTTATATTTTATATTATAGACATCATTATTTTATAGGGGGGGATAAACAACTTTTGGAAATCAGTCTAAAATTTTTGAAAATCTCTGGCAATCTTTAGAAACGTCAATAAATATTTTTGGAATCTTATTATAAATCTCAGGAAATCTTTGTCAAATTCTAAAAAATTGTCATGTAATTTTTAGAAATCGTGTGACATTCACATAATTTTTCATATTAAATAGACGATTAAAAAATATAGTTAGGTAGGTGCCTATATTATATTTTTAAATCATGATCAATGAATCAATTATGTAGCTATACTATATATATACGTCGTATTACTCGTACAATATGGTATTATAATTTTAATAATAAAAGTATTATAGATATTATAGATTTTCGTATTTTTTTTCATAAATTATTAAAACATTTGTACACAACTATTGATTTTCTGGAATGATAATAACTAATAATAATTTAATAAGTATTGGTAGATAGGTACCTACTTAACGTATAATAGTTTCCACGAAAAATATTTTATTTTCAATTATTTAGTAGGTACATATTTACATTTTTTTTTTTAAACAGTTTTTATGGTTTTTAAAGTGTAAACATTTTTAATAAGTTGTCATACTTATATTTAGTAAATATATTCCAAGTATAATTTACAGAAAATAATTCCTTTGTAGAAATCTTTGGTATTTTTTGGAAATCATAATCCGATGAACAAAATTGTCGTTACCCCCCCCCCTCTGCCCGTTGTTTTATGTAAACTTAAAATATGGATAAAATAATAAATTATACTATTTATTTTATTTTATTATTACTTAAATATTTATTAAATTAAATCTACGTCTATACCGATCTTGTGTTACAATATTATTTTACCTAACTGCACAATGAAAATGTGTATATATTGATTTAATATATAATATGTGATTTAATGTCGTAATAATAGTATACATTATATGTAAAAAAAAATTCAAATTTCTATTAAAACTATACTGTGTTGGCATCACCAAGAATAAACCAATATATTATTATATAATATAACAATATATCAACGATATATTTTCCAACAAATTGATATAGATGCCGATGGTCGGACGAACGCGCGCACGTGTTTTCAACAATACGTATAATGATTTTTATTTTTTTTTATGTCGTTTTCGACAAATAGAGAGGAATTGCCACAATTATACGTCCATCGAATTTTAAACTTTAATATTAGTGATACATTATTGTACGGGTCTAAAAAAACAACATTAAAATATAAACGAAGAAAAGATCCCCCTCGCACAGTCGCACTAGTGGATTTCTTTTTATATTTATTCGATCTGGAGTGTATTATTATTTGCTTGTTCAATACCTCGCCACGCACTCGACCCGAAAAAAACCACCGTGTTAACTGCAGTTGGCGCACGTGATATCAATGAAAAAATAAAGTGTTATTTCGATTATAAAAACAAATTACGTATACCTAAAATACTTACGTAGGTACAATATATAGACGTGTAAACTTTTCCACGGTAGGTACCTATATAATATAATGAAATACGCCACTTTTTTCAACTATAAAAAGTCGAGTAATACGAAAAGGTAACTTTTAAAATACAATACGTTTAGTTCCATACTTTGTGTTCGTGTATAAATTTAATTTTGAACTATCTATATCTTCTTCTCCTTCGCCTTCTCTCCCAACTAGGAGAGAATATATCGTATATACATATATCTAGTATATAGATATTTGAACTATCTATATACTATATATATAATATAGATATAGATAGGTAGGTAATATATGTATATACGATCTTTTCGATATTTAACACGCTATAAAGAAAAGTTGGTACCTATATAGTATAATATTATTTGCATGCGATTCTTACTCGTTATTTTATTTAACAGTGGCGCCATTTCCAAAAAATTGTCTAGAAATTTGCGTTTTAACTAAATTTTTATTAAAACTTGTGTTTTTAAATTGTACTTTACATTTATAATATAATATATAGAAATACAATATTTGGTTAATATACGAGTATGTAATATTTTAGGTAGGGGGTACGGGTAAACATTTCAAAATTCCGTAACTATAGGTATATTTATTTATTTTTCATGTATTTTTCTCATCAGTTTTATGTAGATACCTACTATCCGACGCAGTTGAATTGGCTTTCAAATCCGTGAAGTTGATGTTTTATCAATAAAAGAACGCCACACAGATAGTTGTTCAATGAAAAATTTGCATTAGCATTTTTCATTTTTATGAACTTATAAACATATTAGAAATATGAAACAATAAACAAACTATAACTGACATCTAGCGACTGATGAAATATCAATTTTTATTTTTTTAACAATTCATAAAACGTGTACAAATGCATATATCAAAAATCGGCTCAATCAGTCTATAAGTAATTTTGTTCTTTATAATTTATTTTTTATTTCATCTTTCCACAATATTATCAAGTAAATGAATATGAAAAATGCGCAAACATGTTTTTTAAACAAAATTGACACAAGACTGTTTTTAAACTACTTTAAAATTGGTCCCGTGTCAGTACCACTTTATTGTTGTGTAATCAGTATATTTGTTTAAAAAAACATATTTACGCTAAACTATTAACTGTGTTCTAACTAAAGAGTACAAATTCAATTTTTAATAACGGGGAATAATAACTATAGATAGATAGAGTAAAAAAAAAAAAATTCTAGGGGAATATATTATATATATTTCTAATCTTCCCCTAAATATGCACTGACTCCATTTATGGAATTATTGTCATAAAATAACTATATTATAAATAGATTCAGTATATTTCTGCAGGACACGAGTTTTCATCAAATTAGTAGTATAATAGGTAGGTATATTAGGTATATCTCCTGGTATATCTATTATAGATGAGAGTCAATTTGTACTATAATATAAAGTATATTAAACATAATATAATGTATATTTGCTTATATAATATATAACATACCTTACCTTCCTCATGACTATACGCCTGTTTCTCAATTATTTAGTTTTACCAGCCTGGTTGACCGCAGACATTCTGCAAGTTTGTCGCTTTCCTATCTAGCCTATTATCTGGTAACATTGATTGTCCCTTTTTATTAGAAAAAATAAATTTTAAAATACGTTCATTTTGTACTAGATTCTTGGTTCCTTTCTTCCTTCCTTTTTCATCAACAAACTATCTCAATAATTCCCCCTTATATTGTCTAATGCGCATGGCTAATGAGGACCCTTCCTTCTATTTTTGATCATCTTTGTATTATTAGCTGTTATCTATTCTTTTACTATTAATTTTAATTTAATTAATATTTAATATTTGTTTTTACTTTTTATTTATTGTCTTATACGTTATATTATATATTTTTTGTTTGGGTTCTTGGTTTCTTTTGTATTATAAAATAAAATAAAAAAATTAATTAACTAGGTATTTAGGGACCTATTTATATTATACTATTAATATTAATAATATAATATTATATTATATATTCTATATAACGCTTCACGACCAGAAGTCGGCGTTTCTTTGTTCGAATTTGCGAATAAGTTGTTCGATATTTCGAATGTGTTTTGTGTTAATATTTTGTACTGGTTATAATAATGATAATAATAATAGTAACATATTATTACGTAATACAATATATATATATGTGACTATATGAGTATTGAATATAAGACATGGACGACGACGGTCATTTCCTACTGTTTTGTGTTTAGCACGTCCAAGGATAATATTTTATATTAGACAACTATTTATTTACTTGATATTTTTAGATGATTTATTAGGTACTTTATTTATTACTTACTATTTTATAATAAAGAAAATAATAATAATAATATTCGTGTGTTGTATATTCTGGCCAAACGCATTTATTCATTATTGGGTATTTGGTACTTAGTATATCTTTTAGGACACATATTGTCGCCGTCGTGAAATCACACCTGTTTTCGTTGACCATCGAATGTATCGTTTTCGCCAGTACCGGCGTTAAGAAATATTTGTTTTTTTTTTTTTTTGGGGGGGGGGAGTGTGTGTCTTCAAAAGCAACGAAAATATATCTTTGAATTTGTAAATAAGCAAAAAAAAAAAAAAAACAGGTCATCGACTTTTTTCTAATTTTTCCGAATCTAATCTAATCCTGAACAAATGTAATTAAATTCCGAAATACTCCCTTCAAAACGTGTAAAGAAGCAAAAAAAAAAAAAATGTCATTAACTAGTTTATCACCTTTCTGTTTTTACCGACTGAACTTTATTTTGCTGACTGCTTGGGGGGGAGGGGCGAGGGTGACAAAGGCTGGCATCGCGACGGTGACTTTTGTACGTAGTAGTCACAAATTATTATTTATAATTTTAAATGTTTTTCAAAGACAGTTTAACTAATATTATTTTCGTCTTTCGATCATATGTTATACACGTGTGTTCATTATTTTTGTCACCTCAACTCTCGATACCTACAATATTATTCCAAGAGGAGTGCATCGGTGGCTATTATTGAAATTATTCAACCCGTGACAGGGCGGCATGAGATGGTTCGTCACGTGAAATCGGCTTCCTCGTTCCGCGCTCGGTTTCAAAATCCGTGCACTGCAGGATGCTCGGGTCAACTATTCGTATTTTTTTTTTTTTTTTTTGTGTTTTTGTCGGATTTTTCCATTGTTTTACGGTCGCAAACTAATTTTTTTTTTTTAAAAAAACCAACTAAATACAAAACGTAAAATCAACAACCCATCGAATCGATGTGTACAGTATAGCAATGTAACGCGTACACGGGAGTGTGTCGTAAAGGTTATCGCCTTTGTCGTCAGATACAGGCTTCCTGATTCTTAATCTCACCAAGAAAATGACTTGTGGTCGCCAATTTTACTTTTCCACCGAATAAATGACAACGAAATAGATATAAATATATATAATGCCGTCGGCCTGTAAAAGACGAGTCTCGGAGTTTTCTCATAATATTCTCTTCACGGTCCTTATAAATATGATTATTGTATAATAATATTATTATTATACAATATTACTTATCAACCGTATATATTATGCGTTTTAACACGGGGAGAATTGATGCGTATACTTATACCATACAAATATATATTTCGTTTTAGAAAAATCACCGTCTTCACTGTAGGTGTATAAAATGTATACCACCGAGGAGATCCCACGTGTACACTGTTATTTTATTATTTGTTGTATATTGTGGAGGTGCGGTTAAATAGTGTGTCAGTGTACCGTCTAGTCTAGTCGCGTCGTATATGACAAGGATGGAACCCCACACGTTGTCACATAAAAAAGTTCATTCACACATATTTTTTTTCACGAATTTTGTTCTAAATTTGTATTTATAATATAATATAATACGTTCGACCTTTAGAATTCGCTTCTATATCACGTATTTTTATTTATTTTTTTCAAAATAACGTAAAAATATTATTTTATGATTATTAATTAGGTGTTATATGATTCTATGACCTTTTTTTCGTACATTTTAGTATATTGTAAATTAGCAGCTGTGCTTTCCCCTCCCCAGTAATTAAGCGTAAAGGGCAATTCTGCCGTTGTTTTGTGACAAACGATATATAATATTATCTAATGTTTACGTTCTACTTTTGATATATATTTCAAAACGCATGCACTATATAGACAGGAATTTTTCAGTTGTCGTAAGTCATAAAACACTATATATATATAAGACTGAGACTATATATTATTATAATGTATTATGCATAGTAATCAGTAATCAGTGTAATAAGTAATAACATGTCCGAATAACTGTCATTTACTGATATTATTTTATTTTCTATTTTATTATTATATTATCGGTGGTATATTGGCTACAGACGAATTATCGAAAAAATATTATCATTATGTTTGGAGAGTAATTTTCTCACGAGGGAACCACATCGTCATCGTCGTGCAGCGACGACCGAATTCATAGGTACCATTAGGTATATAAGTGCATTATGAAATAAATGAGATATTGTCAGTATACTTTGTATACCTATGGGCTATGTACAATGTACATTGTACAAACAGGGTTTAATTTTGAATATCACGAAAGAAATTATATATTAATAACAGACTTTCTTACCAAAAATGTTTTATTATTTTATTTTCGTTGGATAATTACAGGTACATGAGTACATCGTAGTTACATATAACATGTATATATTAAATTACAAATCAATCTAGGTATTTTTCAAGAAATAACTAAAAAATATTATTAAGTAAGAAAATATTGGTAAATTCAAATATTACCCAGTTATTTTGTATACTATACGTATATGATATACATGTTTCGAATAAAAGATTTATGAAATTAAGTTTATAGTAACACACTAATGTATTTTTTATTCGGATTAAATTTAATTAATTAAAATACATATATTACCTATAGGTATGATATCATATCGAATTATATAATTTTGTATTTTTAAGTATTGGTACTTTAACATCGACATCTATATGTATTTTTCCATTTTCGTATATTTGAGATTGGACACTTATGAATAGATCATCATAATTCTGTATTAATTCTTTATTGAATTTATTGAATAACAATTAACAAATACTATAAATGGATTATTATTTCGTTTATCAAATCTTTCCTTTTTTAAACATTTAACTAAAAATATAATCATATTAAGATGTAGATTTTGCTAAGTATGTTATATTATAAATGTGAAATGTTAAACCCTCCAAAAATTGATAAATTTTTTTTAAACTTTAATTAGTTCTTAGAGAGAAAAATTTAAAGTATACAATCAAATGTGGAGGTCATATAGATATGTTGATTGATATTATTACTGGTGTAAATAGATATTATATCTAGTATCTATACTTATTATGGTGCCAAACTGCCAACGTTAAAATTCGTCTATCAAGGTGAAAAAAATTGATCCTTCGCGCGCGACTTTGACGCCGCCCGTAGTGACGAACGGGGTTTTTGTGTTGGGTAATCCGAGACTCATACAATGTGATTATAAAATTTGCAGTCAGTCATTATGATATTTCCCTATTGCTGTGTTTCTATTTTTTTTCTTATTATTATTTCCCGATTGTTTGTAATACTCGTATTATTATTGCGTATTACGGTTTGTTTATTTTTCGTTTGCTGAGGCCAAAGATGTAGTATGTATTTGCGAAATGTCAATGTCTACATCATACACATACACAATATAATGATTAATTACATATCGCCTTGTCAATTAAAAATTGTTCTACTGAGCGTTAAGATAAATTTATGAAAATCTAATTTTGTTCAATTTGTAAATAAATACTACTTATTATAAATTAAGTCAATTTAGACGATATTAAGGTGGTAACTTCATACATATACTTTTAATTTTGATTGATACATCAAAAATTAAATATATAATAAAATAATCTATTAATGCAATACAATTATGTTAATTTAAAAGAAGGGAAAAGTGTAATTGATTTGTTATTTTATTTTAGTTGAATAATATATATTATATAATATTATATATGTACAATGTACGTACTACGTATATTTTGTGTTTTGGTAATATTATATTATAAAAGTTCAATATTGTAGACATTTATAGGGTCATAATATAATGTGGCCCTGCGAAATTGAAATTTCCTCACGACAACACTGATAATAATTATTAATAATACTACGAATATATATATTTTTTTTAATTTAGTACAATGAACAACATTTAACCGTATCCAATAAGTGTTTTTATACAAATTTAAAAAGTATACAATATTACATTTTTTCAAGATATATACCTATATATACTTTCATTCCATCAACATATTAATTGAAGTCTCCTCTCATAATCGTCATTAAGAAAATGCCATTGGCCATATAAAGAATAACGGTTTATATATTATAATAGATATAGATACTTACTATCTCGTAAAACTGAGCTCGTGAAATAAACATTACCTATAATATATTACTGATAAATATTAGATACGTATATTATTATGTATTTTAGTTTAAATGTGTAATATATGGCGTTTTTACTTCTTATATATATATTATATATATATATATATATATATAAATATATATATAATTATATTATTATTTTTCATTTTCATAAGGTACCTACTTATAATACACACACATATATATATATATATCTCGGCATGTGTGTTTTATTTTTGTTTTTCGATTCTACCGGAACATTATTTACTGCCGTTGAACTCTAGTGTCATCTATTTTTTTTTTCACCACGCGTAATCTTGCTACATGCCACCGTTATCCAATCACGAATTTCCTCGGCCTGTCGCATTGTGTTTCATCGCTTTATATTTTAATTTGTACTCTAACCGTTACCATGTTGGTAATACCTATAGTAATATACCAAATTGACGAGTTATTTTTTTATAAAGTTAAGTTACCTACTCAAAAAAGTTATTTTTTTTTTAAATTTAGTTTTATTTTTCATATTATTTGGTTATGATAGGTAATAATATTTTACAGCAAGTTTCCAAGTTAAACTCTTTGGGCCGCATGATATTTGGGCCGATTAAGTAATGTGTGGCCAAAAATATAAGAATGCAAAGTGAAATTTGGAAGGTTCTTAAAAGTACATTTAAAATTGACTTACTTTATCTTAAAAACCATAAATTTCGATAATTTATCCATTAAATTTTAAATATCGTACTTTTTACTTGGATATTCTGTCAATGAATTTAATGTGTTCTGACCCTTTATTGGCCGAGAAAATGTCGAAAAACTTATTTTATTGAACCACGACAATGTGTAACTGGTATAATATTATTTAACTATCGATTTCTTACTTATATATATTTTATATAGTACACGGAAGTGGTGATACAGATTGTATGAATAATATTATAACCTTTAAAAATTAAAATTAACTTATTAAATTTAATAAATTGTAATGAATTAATAATTTAATTGATAACTTTGTAGATATAATGAAAATGGGGTGTAAGCATATATGGATAACAATAGGCTTCAAATTTTGGAGGGGGATTACACAAATCTAAAATTCAGGATTTGTTTAAAATGTATAATTTTTCATCTGTTTGAATGTTGTGTAATTTGTGTGGGTAGAAGGAGCTGTAAATAATTTTTGAAAGGTTGTTGTAAAGGGGCATTAATTTATTATGTTAGCAGCACAATTTCGGCCATTTTAGATCCTTTCCTTTGTCAGAAAATGGAAGACTCCCCCTCTACTTAATTACATCAGTATAAGTTAAACAACTTTCTCAATTTAATAAAAATTAAATTGAAAAAAAAAACCAAAATAAACGGTAATCAATAATACGGTATTTTGAAGAAAAAAAATATATAGCGATGGGGAAATGAGACGATGGTGAATTAGGATACAACTGTTAACGTCAGCTAACATGATCCTAACCCTGCCACCATCTCATATTCCTTGTTAGCTAATGTTCATACAGAATAGATCCCCATCCCCTAGGTTGCTGAAGTTATACTTGAATACCCCCTGTTATACTTGAAATTAAATATAACTAATATAAACATATCTTATAATTAGGTAAGATCCATGACCGCCCACGAGCCCAGAAATATTGGCCCATTCAGGGATTTTTTTTTTCTGGCTACGTGCCTAATACCATTTTTTTTTTTCATTAGTTACCTATATCGATAAGAATAAATTCCGAAATAAGTTATTCATCGATAATATACTATACTTTATAACTTAACTATAAGCTCACGATCCCTAAAATAAAACAAAAAATAGGTAAATAAATAAAATATTGGAATCTTCTCCAATTATATTATCGTCGTGTAGTGAGACTAAACAATAGTAACGCAAAAATTCAGAATATTTCGAAAAATAATTTTCCTCCTCACATTATATGTTATCGTTTTTGTTCCACGTCTGACGCTCGTAGGCGTTGCGGGTGAACTGATTAAGTACCTACTTATTTTCGTCGGCAATAAAAAATCCATTCGTTTCGCTCTGTCCGTCAACCCTTTTTATTTTTCTTACACAGTCATGTGTCAACACGTCTAATCTAGCCTACGATTTTCTTGACTGTACAATAAAAATAATAGGTATTATATTGTATAATATAAAATCGTAAATGTTCAGTATATACATACTGCTGTAGGCAATTTCGCCGCTGTTATTATTTTTGAATTAAATATATACGAAAATCGTCGTAGGCTTCATATATATATAATATAGGTAAGTCAAAAATGATGACGATGATGCGTCATTCGACGAGTGTGAAATTTTCCCGGTCACAAGGATTGTTTTTCTTTCTTTCAAAATTGTCGTATAGTACATTATATTATTACGTATACCTAATACTTGTACATAGTATGGTAAGTAGTAACTGCCGGCGGAAGCGGGGGAATCGGTTGACCTCTAAAATTTATCACGCTTACATTGTCCGTTGTTAGTTAAAACCGTTTTCAAATAGTATGTATACAGACCAATATAATGCAAATTTCAATTTATGATTCACATACTCAAATGATTAACGGTAGTAGTAATTCGAGTAAGATCGTAAAACTATATAATACATCCCATTATCTAGAATACCACCTACCTATACAAACAGCCGATAATTGCGATTACCTAATATTATTAATATCCTTATATGCGCAAACAGATAGTAAACAGTATAGAAAAAACGAGAGATCTGTAGTAATATCATATTAGCTATACGTCTTACTCGAATTATTTTAGAACTACAAAATATCGGCTATCTATATTAATTGTGCATTTGTGCAGTGTGTGTGCTTTTCAAACAAATATTGAAATTATTATAATAAAATATAATAACACATAGGTAAAAACGCATACATATATATTATGATATAATACTTATGGTAACTAGGTAGTACTCAAGGAAAGATATCATATTTTAAAAGAGAACGACAATGTTCTTTGATTAGTATTGAATATAAAATATTGTATTTACATTGTAATAATAAACCGTTTACGACATAATATATCGTGGAAATTATATATTACATTTCAACGTTCTATCATCGCACAATAATTATGTTTGTTACGTACGTATTTTACGTTGTATATTTTAATTTGTTTTGTGTCTACGACTTTACCAAGTATATTATTACAAGTTACAACCAACATTTAATACGTGTTATATTTAGATTTAATAATCTGTATGCGATTTTAACGTACGGTTTTCATACTTTTTGAGAGGAACGCCTATAGGAATTGCAATATTATACGTACACTGTACAGGTGTATGTATAGGCACTGATTAGGGAAGGGTTGGACAGAGGAGGGACATGATCCACTGAAGAATACTAGTTGCCACTCAAAATATACGAATTGCCTAACATCCTTGTCGTAAATAAAAAAGTAAGTTTAAAAATTTCACACAAATACAGATGGTAGAAGTTAGACACAGTTATAGTGTATTGTTCTTATTTTAAATTTAATAGCATGAATATAAATCAGTGCATTCGAAAGACATTCTGAGGGAAGTTCAGTTTAATATTATTATTAGGTACTTAATTTGTTATAATCCTTGTATTTATAAAATATTTTCGTTATATAAGGTATTTTACTTTAAACTTAGTAAAACTATTGGCAAAATTGTTAAATGACTTCTCTAAAATGCCAAGTAAAATTAATTTTGTATCAAAAAAGCTCTTTACTCCATAACTCCTGCTCGACCCGAAAAATATGAACAGACATAAAAAAAAAACACATTACCTATTGTAAAACCAATACATTCATTGCTTCGCTAGGAATCTAAAATAGTTCGGTAAAGTCGTTAAAAATTATATACGAGATTACCTCCCAAAAATGTCCATACGAGTTGTCCGGTAAAAACCTATATGTAATACTTTTAAAGGTTTTTTGAATAAAAAAGTTTGAGACTTGTTTTTTCTTTTTAAAGTTCCTATTGCTATTTTATTGACTGTTAAGAACTTTTTCCAGACTTCGGTTAACATCTTGTAATTATTAAGGATACGATGAAATTTAGGATTTATCTTGGAGACAATTCGTATATTAACTAGCGCGGTGGTAACAAATATTGCAGATGTCGTGATATATAAAAAAAAAATGTATGCTATTTGAAAATTTTAAATACTTTTTATATAAAAATATGCCTAGTTTATTTGCCTTATGCATATTTTTAGATATTTAGTTAGTGGAAAAAAAATATAAGTAGATATAGGTAGGTACATATGTTAGAATTATAAACAATTGTGTACGCTTTATTATTCTTATTATTATTATTATTATTATTATTATTATTATCTATAGGTACTAAACAAAAATTTCACTGGATTATTTTCCTTGAATTGTATGACTATTTGAATTGTTCGTTTTCTTTTAACTATTATTAATTATTTACCTATTATCAACTATAGGCTTTTTTTTTTATCTACGACAAAATAAATATAGGTACTATAACATAATTATTATATACATACCCAATATATACCTGTTTTATAATTTGTTAAATAAAATCAAAAATATATTTTTTTTTTTTTCAGAAATTTGTTCAAGGCCACATATAAATATAGAATCGTAGGCGATCAACGTTGAAATTTCACATTACACTTCTAATTTTGGTAATTTTTATCGATATTTTTAAACAAGTTTTTATATTTTGGTACTTATTTTATATTTATATTTTTTAACTTATTAGAGGTGGGTCAAACAGTTCGAAGTTCGAAAAGTCGAACCGAACTGGACTTGATGAAAGAGTTCAAACTATTCAAACTCGAACATTTTTCGAATGGGTTCGAGTTCATCACACAACTAACCTAACAAACTTTAGTTTGTAAGTGTACTTATTTTATCGGCACTTACCTTTTAAATATTTCTTGTGGGAGTCCGAAGTTGGGTTCGACATTAAAACTAAAAGTTAGGTTCGGATTTGACATAAAAATTAAAAGTTCGATTCGCTGTTGACTTTATAGTTCAGTTCGACACCTAAATGTTGAGTTCGACCCACCTCTAAAACTTATAAGTATTAATATTTTATACAATTATATAATTCATGTAAAAATCCACAAATATATTGTAAGTTTTGAATCATATTCTTATATGCAGATACACTGTTATAAAAAGTAGATTCTCTATAAATCCGTTACTGTTAAACCAATTATCATTTTTATGATAAAAATATAAAAATAAAATTGTTAAACATTTTAAAGTCACCATAGTATTTTGTACTATGTGTAATAAGAGACATTTAGCTCGGATTTTTTCAAGTTTTTAAAGAAATTATTCTTAAAGCATCGTTTTTACGGGTAATTTCATTTTCATTTTAATCTATTGAACAGAATGTTTTTTGACATTCTGACGCTAAAAAAGAGCTCAAGGTAAAACGTTTAAATCCATATACGTAATATATACGTTTATAAAAATAATATAAAAAGCTATATACAAGTGTTCTCTATAATTTTTACACGATCCAACAGGTCTTCCCTCCCGTTTCACAGCGGGTAAAGTGATTTTCGAAAAAAAAAATCGTCCCCCAGTGTACGCATCTAAGTACTAATCGCACGCGAACCAGTCGCAAACTCGGTCGTTTATTTGCTGTACCTATATATTATAATACGCACATGATAACATTGTAATGTAGTAAAATAATAATAACAATTTGCCTCGGAAAGGGTGCTATAATGTAGTTTGTTATTTTTTTCGGAGGGTCCGCAACCACTATATTGATGACAATACAGGATAGGGCGCACGTGCCAGTGTAATACGTAATACGTATGTATTGTTAATAATAATAATAATACACCTTAAAACAATACGTCCATAATAACGCTATAATATATAATACACATTGGTCGTTTTTAGGTGAAAATAAAATTAACACATAATAATTCAACGAGAGTGAGTTGACGTCAAAGAAAAAAAGAACTAAACCATATACAGTTTTGACGTACCTATATAGGGGGAAAAGTAAACATTTTAAACACACATAATTATTACCTTATTATATAGGTAAATATAGTTTCCGACTGCAAAATGTACTATTTCTAATTATTCCGTTTCGTCGCCGCGATACCCGTTTATTTCACCGATTTTGAACTCCTGTCGGTGGCTCGCCCAAAGGGGATGGACTTCACGGGTCCGGCCCTCCCACTATGGGCGAATATTGTACGAGGGATGCTGTAAGTCGCATCCCATTATCTTTTTTTTTATGTGGAATGATAGTTTCTGAGTAAACCGTATACATAATACATATTCGTCTGCAAAACGACACAAAATGAACCGGATACGCTTTTTAATGTATAGGTGTAGGCGCACTGAAAAATACTGTTAAAAATCGACCAATTGGATTTATTACCAGTTAACAAATCTATTATCGATATTATTCTATCAAAATGACGTAAATATAATTGATCAGTAAATACATTTTATCCAATTGATAGTAATTGCTAACTTGATAATTGATAATAACTTTTATATCCGCACGATAAAATATTTTGTCAAAACAATAAATATTTTATCTCCCTAACAGTTAATTATACATAAATGACAAAATCGTTTCGTTAAACCCTTGACTTTGTTTAACAATATAGCTGGTATTAAAAAAATACAAATAAACATATTGTTATTTGAACAAGAATGTTCGTCAGCTGTATTGCGACAATATTTTGTCGATTTAATCGGTATTTTACTCAATATTACTAAGGTTTTTTTTCCAGTGTAGAATATTTACGGTACCTACCTAATTTAATTTTTAATTTTTTTTTTCTTAGCAATAATGAACTTCAAATTCCTGAGTATTATTTTCATAAAATATAGATAGATTAAAACTTTTTAAAACTTATATGGCTTTAAAACAAAAAAACTGCACAACTCAAATCTATTATACCTATTTAGGTTAGTGATGAAACTTTATACAAATTATTCCACAAACTATTTTAGATGTATTATGTTAAAGTAAATTAAAAATATGTAATAATATATTTTAAATTAGAATTTATTTTAACGAAATACAGACCGTCCTTAATCGGACCGCTCCCTTATGGAATAATTCTGCGTGATTGCGCCACAATTGACACCTCCGTGCAGTTGTATGACTTACATTTACCATAATATAATAATATCATAGTGACAAATAGTTTTATTTTACGTCAATTTACAGTAGACTGTAGACTAGAGCATATAGTGCATTAAAATGATTACTTTTAGACCAGGAGATTATTGCTTCCTCCTTAGAATTTACCATGAAATGATATATTTACGACGATATTATAACGATCGCGGAATATCAAGGCGCACTGTTGAAAGATTTTTTATACTTATCACGAGGCCATGACAATAAAAAAGTAGTTTTGTTTATATTTAAAACAAGAGCTTTTATTTAATAAGAAATTCGTAAAACTTTTTTCTTGTTATATAGTCAATGTATAATGGGAGTTTGCAATTTGCACCAAAATAAAAATCGTGATACTATATCTATACTATCGAGTATTCGATAAATTATCTAGTAAAGTTGTAATATAGGTATAGGTATAGATACTCGTAATATAAATTAGGCTGGAAAATAATAAGTCGAATTGCTCGATATCTGTAGATTGGAGAATTGGAAAAACGTTTATAATTTGAATAAACTATTGTGTGATATTTCTAATACAGTTGAATGTATCATTTACAAAACAGTTTTTTGGATATCTTTTTTCATCATATTCTAAGAAGAAAAGTTTAGTAACGTATGTATTCAAAATATTTGTATTATATTAGAAATTAAAATATCATCAAAAATGATATGTAGCTTATGTGTAGTGAGAACGACGCATAACATATTTTTATATCGCGGAACAACGAACAATTATAATATTATCATCAATTATATACTATTGAAAGAATTTAAAAAAAAAATCGATTTTTATTTTAATTCAAACACATTTCGTAAATTGTGAAATATTATTTGAGGTAAGATTTAGTGCAAATTACATACGTCTTGTAAGTTGTATAATATAGGTATTGGTGTAATTATTTTGTATTATACTTTTATCTCTACGTGTAGAATGTAGATAATTATATAGGTTGTAACATACCTGGTATACCTGGTGGGACTATAATGAAAAAAATATTGTTTTATCGGATAATCTTGGTATCATGATATTTAAAATAAAATATATACATACAAAAATATATATATCTAACAATTTAATACACTGCAGTTATAATATCGATTTTTGAGGGCTGTAAGATTTTGTATGTTATTAAATGATTTTTTGTGTTAACCAATGTATTATTTATAATCGATATATAATCATGTTACATATGAACATTTTTATTATGCGGTGTACCAAATATTATCTACAATATTATTATCGTATTTTTAAAAACAAAAAATTCCTAATTTTTTTGATATTCGGTTGAAATATATTATGTACTCGAGGAGCAAATAAATTACTTAAGACAATTACTATTTACTGTAAAGATTATGCATATAAAGAAAATGATGTGATGAATATTGTTTTTTTATCTTTGATGTTTCACTTGTGTGTATAATGTATGTATATTAAATATGCAGTACTTTTTGTTTAAGGTTTTTCATCGCCAATATATTTAAAAATCTGTATTCTAATAATTTGCGAAACAGGAATAACAATAATAATAAGTTTATTTTCAATTATATATTATGTAATATTATAAGTGTATATACGCATTTATAAAATGTTTTTGACGTTCGGTTGATTTCTTGTTTATCACAGAATGTTTTTAACGAAAAACTAGTTTACCTATACATTTCAATTTTCATGCACGAGTGCACGACCCATTAGACCCAAGTTTTTGAGGGTGAAGACTATCGCGATGGAATCAATTTTACGAGTTACATAACAATTTAAGTCTCCAGCGATACTTATAGGTATACTCGTATATAGGTATAGGTAGATGTAAAAAAAAAATATTATCCAAACTTTTCAGTTTTCAGTAAGTAATGCTATTTTCATACATATATAAATGTGACATATTTCTGTATTATATTTTTATTATAGGTACTAAAATTTTGTTCAGCTATTTTGTGTTTTATTCAAGTTATTTTTCCAAACTTTTTAATTTTATGCGTTTAATTCTTTTGACCCATAAATTAACGACTTTTAATAGTAGTGTACCTACTATTGTAATATCCAGCTATAGCTTTTATATCTTAGTCATCTTATTAATTACATATATTTATAAATAATATGTAAATATATATGCATGATGTAAAAACAGTGAGAACCGAACTAATATTTAGCTATTATATATAAAATCACCTAGAAAGCTATTCACATTTGCATAATTTCACGGTTGCGTTTTCTATTTAGAGTTTTATTTTTTTTAACGTGAAATGATTAGTCATTTTTTACTTTTCATGTGATTGTGTTTTATATCCCATAAATAGGTGTTTGGTTTTTTTCTTAAAAGTTTGCAATACATATTGCAACTATATGTTTTAAGTGAAATATCAAAAGCTTATAAGTACTGACTTTTTTTACTATGTACACAACGTATTAAAGTATTTATTTTGATTACTCTATCAGTGTCTCAAGTCTCGAACGTATATTTTAACTAATTTTTCGTCTCATTTTAAAATTATATTAACAAAATATAATTAAAGTAAATTTATATGATTTATATAGGTATATCATACAACTAATAGATGTGCATATAAGCCAACCCTGATAAAATATCCTCCCCGGATAAAATATTCAATATGAAAATTTGACTTTTGTTAAAATATATCATTAAAATCAATTTAAATTTCGTACCAAACACAATTTTAGGAATCATATCGGTATTTTCTTTTTTTTACTAATGATATTTTTGAACAAATAGCCTAATACATACATTAACAATAAATTATAAACAAGTTTACAAAAAATAAATTATACAAATTAATTTACGAATTTAAGATGTTTTACCCAATTTGCCCATTATTGTCAAATATTTTTGGAACATGTGGACCCATCCATTCACGTCATAATCGGTATTATAATATCTCGTATTTTATTATGTTTGGCTCGTCGTTACTCGTATATGTTGTATAATACAAGTATATACCATACGGTAACTCACTAGTCACTACTGAAAACAATAAAAACGTTTATTATTTGTATTTTCTGACGGGTTTAACTCCAAAGTTCCTATAGTATGGTCTTTATTTATGTTGGCACCAGATTTAAGTATACGTACTGACTTAAACGCGATATTATTTTTATTATCTTTACAGAGAGACATTTCTACATCCGACGTTCGTGTATTTGCCCATAAATCTTTCGGATTAATCGAAAATACTGCGAGTGCCAATTATACAATGGTTCGGTATTTCAAATATTTTTTAACATTTTACGAAACATAAAATATTAAATTTTAGTCGTACGTGGTATGTCTATATATACGGTATAATAATAATATAGTAATTGTCACAGTATTATTTCTGTCAGATTTAAAAAATTATGTTTAAGTAAGTATATGATTTTATACCATATACGAGTATTATGTATTATATGGTTATACATTTGATACATTTGTAAACAATGAATATTTATGTAAGCACTGTATAGTTCTTCTTTTAATTGTCAGTGTTGTCACCGTGCGATGACATTACCTCTCTAGTATATTAGTATTTTCCCCTTTTTTGGTCCTGTAAAATTGATCTCTTATTGGAGTACTTTGAAGTGTTATATATAGCCATTCAGTAGTGGGTGCGATTTGTTTTGAATTTTTAAATGTAATAGTTTTTCTATGTATAAAACATAGACCAGAGAGGAACTTCTAAATATTGAATTAACCCGAGACGTTGAAAATATGACACTTTTACGATTTAACAAACATTGGTTTTACGCTTAATTTGTTTTTAAACAATAAGTATAAAAATATAAACAATATAAACAAAAAGTAATCAAGTTATAACAAAATGTTAATTTAATGATGGATTGGTGCATTTTTAGAATAGGTAAGCAAATTACATTTTTCAAATATGTTTTCCTTATCAATCCATTTATAACTAATGTAATGATAACAATACTTAACATTTATCAATAAAAATAATGAAAATTAATGTTTTTGGCCTATATAATTAGAGTTTTGAGTGTGTTCAGTGTCTCCCATATTACGCCTATAGCTATTCTTTAATTCGCTAATCATCTAATCCATCACAATATTGAAAAAATACACTATTTTTGTGTACTGAACCAACTTATTATTCACTATTTCTATATATTGCAATTCTGTGGTGTAAATTGGTGTGAAGTTTAACTCTTTTAACTTAATTCTACTATCAATGCCCCTTTGCCTCTTCTTCTAAACATATCGAATTTGATGAAAATAATATACTTAAATTAGTATTTTATTATTATTTAAAACTAATAAAAGAACCTAATTAAATTAAAAATTTCTATATAAATAATAAACATAATAATATAATATGTAAGTAATTCAGTAATCAGTTAATTTTGAATTGTTCTAGTTGCAGATATATGCTGTGTACTCTTATAGTGTATATGGTTATAGAAATGGCCGAATTATATTCAAAGTAGTAAAATACAAGAGTTAAGACACTTTGTCGTCCTAAGTTTGAAAAATAGGAACAAAATAATAATAATAATAATCCAACTCGTCCAAATTACATTAATTTTTCAATTTTAAATTCAATGCATGTATATCCAAAAACTACCCAGACCACAATTTGTATAAAATAAAGGATAATGAGATATATTAAACATAATAGAATATTATTTCTTTAAAATTGTCCAAACAAAAACTTATTTATATACGTATCAATGGCGTCCGCAGTGGGAGATAAGAATAAATATAGCCCCCTTTATTATTCATGTATTTAGTGAATTTTATTAAGAAAGTTATAATATAAATTAATAAGATCAGATTGTAGTTCTAATGTCAAACTTGGTCGGACCAACAAAATTCTGAAGCGCCAATTAGATCATTTTAAAAATCATGTCTTTGTTAGCCCTAACTTTTTGAAAAATTCTACTTTTACTATCAATAATAATATTATTGTTCACGCCTGTCTTATACTCTATATTTTCGTACTTTGTGTTGTTAATAAACGTTTAACAATTAATAACGAGTTCGTTTACTTATCTTCAGTACTAGGTACTGCGCAATGTATAATTATACGTTTAACTTATTTATTACTATGACTGTGCTAGTTTCATATACTTGCACTCGACATACGTAATATTGTACAAAGTGATAGATGTACACAAAACTAATTAATTTACAAATTGATAATCGCCGTAATCCATATATATATATTGAAAAATAATAATTATTACTATATTACGAATTATTTTCTTTTACGACCTTTATAAAAAGTTTTAAAGAGGCATAGTTAACGACGATAGCGATTTTACACGTGTCGTACGCTGATGCTAATAAGATCTTCTTGATTATTAACCATTATTATAACAGTTATTGCTCAATATATTATAAATTGATATTTGGAATTTTTAAATTTTTCAAACTTAAAATGCTATCGAAAAACTAATTTAATACTACAAATTATTCTTATATATTATTTATCGACGAGTAATATAATAATGGTATATATAAGTACATAATTAGTCATATATACAGTATATATATGTGAAATGTTTAGTAGAATAGATGCTTTCTAATAAAATAACGAATGGTGTGATTATTTTACGCATTTTATACAACATAAATTCAATCATAAATCTAAAATTACTCGTGACAATATTTTGATTTTAAATTTTTCCTTAAATTAAATACTAACTCATAATATACATTATTTGTTTTAACTTTTGAAGTATTTACGAATAGAGGACTATACATAGTTTATAATAATCAGTGGTGGATTTGAGAGTTATCATTTTCATCGAATTTTAGTCGTGCTTATTTATTTATATTACTACATTTTTGCAAGTGAGAATTGTATTAGTTTTGATACTCTTTTTCTGGTCGAAGTACTCAGGAATAGACAAGCAGGAGTTTTACAGTAAAGAATTTTTTCGATAGAAAATTAGTTCTAGTTAAGGTATTTTAAAGAGGTTATTTTCCGATTTTTTTTTCAGTACCTAGTTTTTTTAAGAGGATGTTATACCACACACAATTTTTAAGGGGTTTGGTGTAAGCAATTTTTATAAAAATTAAAAATATTTAAATATATTTTAAAAGTAATTAAAATAATAGTCGGGAGAGATGGTGAAGAAGAAGAAGAAGAAGAAAAAGAAGAAGAAGATATTTTAAAGGTAATTTAAAAATAGATCTGTGTCGGTATTATTTTTTATTATTGTGTAATTACGATATTTATTAATAATATTTATTATTTATTGTCGCATTTCCAATAGTACATGTTGTATAATTATAGGTCAACGATTTTGGTATCAATAGAAAGATAAGAACATAAATTATGATTGTACACCAGCGTTTTACGATTAATTAGTTATACCATGTTCTATAAGCTGTAGAAAAACATGAAAAATCATATTCTTAAAGTTGTACCTATCTATAATCTGTAATTACAAATAAAATTTATAAAGCTGATGTACCAAAATAATTATTCTACAATGCATTCCAGAAGAATATAAATAGAAATAAGTGTTTAAAGTTTATAAAACATTAATATTTTAAAAATATAAATATTTACAGAGAAAATTAGATGAGCATGGTAAACGAATAACCTTGTATAGTCTTGGCGACTGAAAAAAATTACTACCTTTTTTAAGCTTTTGAAAATTCAACCCTCTCTCTTGGATCTACTATCACTATCTATAATTGGTGAATTTTCCGGAATAGTTTGAACAAAAATGCAAGTTTATTATATAATAACTTTCTTAAACAAAAATTAATTTTGGTCGCACCTTCATTTTCATTAACATAAATTTGTTTGAATAAAAAAACGTCGATCCCCTATCAGACAGTTGCAAGTATGAATATTATCTGCCACTATTATATAATTGAGGCGTATACCCAAAATATTATTTACGATTACACCACTGATGTTCGTATTATAAACAGTCGCATGTGACAGTGAATTGTCCGATCTGACCTGCTATAGTAAACGAACGTCAGAATTCGAGAGACAAAGAGATTTAAAAATAAAATAGTATTTTACATTAGTTCACAATAATCGGTTGTCGAACCGTTCAAAATCCTAAACTACAAACAGTTAGCCGACGACGACAATAATTACAATGACAATATATTATTATATTATCTCATCGTTGTCACGTGTTTTACGCTTCGGTCGTTTACCTCCATCACAGTATACCCCATACATATTATATACATCCGATGTACTCATATTATTCAAGTTTAGGTAGACATTTCTAAATTACGTAAATAATGTCCTTGTAAATTATTATAAACCCAAATCACAAAAAATATTATACACTGTTAACTGCGTATACATATTTCAACAACTATATAACAATACTGTAATATGTTGTCATCTTCAGCATGAACGAAAATCTAATCAGGGTTGGATTTTGGCAGTTAAAAGTGTATGGTATTTTTTTGTGATTTGGGTGTATTATCATTTATAATATAACAATCACAAGTGCTCAAATTAATTTTAATAGACAATTCCCAATGCCTAATATAGTCGTAATGCTTATTAATATCTGAATCAGTAATTATGTTTTCGAATAAAAAATATTAAGAAAAATATAAACTTGCATGGAATGATATTATATCTAAAGATCATAGTTCTAGAAAGAAGATAGATACTTTTGGAAAAAAATATGGAAAAGAGTTTCCAAAAATATTTAACTTTGTACTCGAAATTAAATTAATATACCTTTGAGTAGTATATTATATATATTATAACTGGATAAGGTACCTATAGTAAAGGTTATTAAGTTATCTATATTTATATTTGTATATACGTATATAACCATGTATTCACATATAAATTACATTATTATAACTTCGTTAAATGTTAATTATTGATAATAATTTAATATCGTATACAAGTGTTTAATTATTATTTATTCATACAATACAAATCTTGTGTACCTACTTAATCCAAAAAAAGATGTAGGTATGTAAAAATGGCCAAAAAGAAAAATGGCATCTGAGAAGACTGGTCTCGTATAGATAGGTCATTTATTATTTATTTAACTGTACACATACTGACGGTGTAAGTACCTAATATAATAATTATAATATACATATATGGTGTGTGTATATGTTTTATCGTAAAATTTTTAATAATAAATAATGCTGAAATTGATGATTGATTGTTACATTTTATGATTCAGTCATAATGAGTGCATTAATGTTCGAGTTATATACCTATATTTGTTTTTAAGTATGTATCTTATATATTGTAGAACAAATGACACGTATAATTAATATCACTACGATTTTTTACATACAAAATATTATGTAAATTACAATAATAAATCCAATTTACATAGTGTATACAAAGTAATATATTGTTATATAATATAATATAACATTCTGTGATAATATGCTAAAAAGTAAAAATCCAAATGATAACAAATACGTCACTTATTTCAAGTATACACTATAAAAAAAATACAATTTAAATATCTGAGTCATGCCGTGGAGGCATTAGGTTAATAAACTATAGGTATTATTCAGACGGTGGGTATCAGCTACAATATAAGTATCAATACAATATACAAGAGTTCAGAGGACGCTATACCAACCATTTTTCAGGGGTTCTGTGTAGACGAATTTTTAAGAATTTTTTTAAATAGGTAATGAAAATTTAACAATTAAAAATGTAAAATTACATTTCAGAAGTAATCTAAAAATAGTTTCATATGTGTACCACTTTTTATTGTTGTGTGATTACGACATTTAATAGTTTGATCAAAAACTATCTTAAAATAGAAATAATTGCATTAAATAAAAAATGATAACTTAAAATAAGACTGAACATAGATTTTATATTCGATAAGTATATTTAAACATCTAAAATTTTGGATTAAAAAATGTCAAATTAACAAAATTTTAACAATTATTTGAATTTAAAAAACAATGTTAGTCCATAGTAAATATTCTCATCTATCATATTCTGTTTAAATTTTGAATCTACGATTATTAGGAGTTAAGTTTTATTAAGTTGTACTTAGTAAGCGAGAATATGTTTTAATGCCATTAAAACGCATATATAAGTTAAACAAGTTAGATAATTTTAATCAAATAATTAACTTTTGACCTTTTGTAGACAATATAAAAGATATTGTATAATAATTAATATTTAATAAGCTCAAACCCAACGAAATATATAATATATCTAAATCTAATATATATTATATATGGGAACTCAAAGTAATTTTTTGTGATAATGAAATCGTAATTTGTATATAAACCGCATGTGATACCTATAGAATGTAATAAAATTATCGTATTAAAAATTATGTGTCTTTTAAAATAGTCTCAATTTTTAATTTAATTTTAAAAATATTATGCCTATTTATTATAGGAATTTATATATAATAATAGAATATTGTGGTGATGGTGGGAGGACTACTACAGGAAATTTGTGTATACATTTTTTAAAATGTCTACGGGTACCTATCTTTGGAAATCTCAAGATATCTCCTGGTGATATTTAGAAATCTTAGGAACTATAGAAAAACTTTGGATATTTTAGCAATCTTTGGTAGTTGAAAATTTAAAAAATGATTACGTAGGTATAGGTAATAGGTATTCTAATAATTATACTCGATCATCGATTCTGTAGCATAATGGAAGCGGGCATGAATTTTCAATATGGAAACGCCGGTTCGAATCCCACTCTGCTTATTTTTTTTTTTTTTTTTTTTTGCTATTTTTTTTTATCCTATATTCGGAATCGTAATATATTTTTATCATTTATTTTTTTCATTTGTTTGAATTAAATTGTGTACCTACCTACTTATTTTATTTAATTAAATTTATATTTATCCTTATCCGTTATATTATATCCTGTGACGAGTCCGTATTAAGAATTTAAGTTTATTCTGCTAATTCATAGAATAGGTAGGTACCTTATTATACATTTTATATCTCATAGTAATGAATTTAAAACCGTAGGACTTCCGTAGTATTTTTCACAATTTGAATTAAATTTATATTGGTACGTTCGGACAAACTTTTTTCTTATGTATGATGTTTAATCGGACTTTTGAACATAATGACCTAACGACAATGGTTACCTATATAAAAATTCGAGAACGAAAAGGCCGATCGACTTCTTAAATGTGCCGAGTAGGTACCTACTATTTTATATTATACGTTTTTTTATTTTATACCAATATTGTATTTAACGGTAAATATTTTTTTAAATTTTGATCAAATTTATATTGAGGTTGAGTAAAACCTGTTACACCAGAATCGAGCATGGCGAGGTTCGAGTTCTTATAAAAATCCGAAAATCGTAAGTTCGATCAATTTTCGTATTACTTATTATGTCAGCCTATTTTTCAAAAACACTTTAGGAGTGAACGACTGTCTTCTAAAAAACGAACGCCTGTGTCCGTCGTAGTCGAAATATTTTTAAAATTAATTAATTAACAATATTATTTCTGATAAAATACATAAACCGATGTACCTATACGAATTGTAAAAGTAATTCTACTAATGAGGTGTTGTACTCAATAAAAGTTCAACTTACAAGGTGTCACATTTAATCGAAGTTTAAAATTCAAGATTTCGCACTCAAAAAGTTGTTGAATTTACAAATAGTTTTAAATAAAAGGAGGTACACTTACAAGGAGTTGCACCCGGTAGGTGTTGCACTTAAGCTATAGTAATATATTATATTATAACATATTAATTTCCATGAAAACAATTTTCAAATATTTAATTATTTAATACTTATTTAAAATTTTCTTAACAATTTTAAGTTTTTATAGTGTTAACATTTATATTTAGTTTTTATTATACATATTTACTAAATAGGTGCTTTCTACGTGTCAGAAACAAAACTTTTTTTTTACTAATAATACGGTAGTTATTATAAAATCTTTGAAAATCAGAAATCTAGTACTTTTATAAAATTTTCGAAAATATTATTTAATTAAAAATAGTATTTAGAATATTTAGGACTTAGTCGGAGAAAATTATGTATTTGGAATATTTATCATTACAAGGAGAAAAATTGAATGATATCTCACAGCTTACATCTCTATAATACCGGCTCTACTTAAATATAAATAATAAGTAGGTATGCATAAAAACATTCTTAATTACTGGCGTGATGACTGAAACATCCTATATAATATGATTCTGTTATGTATTTATTTTATTTTATATATATACAATTTATCATTTTTAATTTGCGTCTTTAGTCGCAACAGTTCTGTAATTTCTAATTACATTCTTATACTACACATATAACGTCAACTATCACCATGATTAAGAGGATGTCAGCATGATCAATTTTAAGGGGTTCTATATAGGCAATTTTTAGAAAATTCTAAGAAAAATAAAAATTTAACAATTAAAAAATGTTTATATGCATTTTAAAAACGAATAATTAGTCCCATTAAAATGTCATTTTTTATTATGGTTGTTTTTTACGAATTTATAAAATGTTATTGAAAATATTATTTATGCGTTTCTCTTTTATAACAACTTAACATCGTAGAAAGATGATGAAACAAAAAAAAATAATAATAAAGAACAATATTGTTTAGCGCTCTACATAACGTTTTAGTAATATATGCATTTAAACACATTTTTTGAGTTACTAAAAAACTAACTTTTTAAAAAATTTTTAAAATAAATATAACTCTTAAAAAAAAATTTAAATAACGAAATAATGCTACGTAGAGCACTAGATAATTTTGTTATCTATAATTTGTTTTTTGTTTCATATTTCTAAGAAGTTTTTAAGTTGTTAAAAATTAGAAATGCCAATATGAGTGTTTCATTGATTATTGTTTGCACTAACATCTTCTTAACATTTTTAATTTTTTTTTTGGTGGGGCTTAAGATGAATCCCTCCTATATAAATACATCATTGATAATATATTATATTGTAGTATAAATTGAGATCAAAATGTTAAGAAGAGGTCGTCGTCGATATACATTTTTTCGTTGCTGTTTTTTTTTTTTTTAATATTAAACGACAACGACAAACGACTTATCATAATTAGTCAATTAAGTACTAAATTTAATTGATGGCAGCGACCATTGCGCAGCTCTCACGTGATCTTTGCAGTTTTCTACTTGTTACATACACCACACGACATGCGTTCGCTAAAAATTCATAAATAGATTTTACAATATATATATATATATATTAATTGTTATTTTAAATTGTTATATGTACATGTACCTATGTATGTATGTATATATATATATGTAATATGTATACGTCTTATAATTATAAAATTGCAAATGTATACATTTATAAGTATATTATATGAGTATAAGCGAAAAAGTTTTACAGATATCCTACCTTAAGTGGAACTAAGAATTTTGACGCACAGGGAAAAGTGTAAAATTACGCAAAAAAAAAAAAAAAACTTAAAAAAAAAATGGTCATCCGACTAATATGCCGCCCTTAGTTCCACCTCTGTTATATGTATATTAAAATAGAAAGTAAATGTATTATTAAACTCGCAACGAAATCTTTACAACTTTATTTTCAAGTTTTGACTAATATTTAAAAAAAAAAACCCCTCTATTACTCAATAATAAATGAAAATATTTCGCATCAAATCAAATAGAACTTTTTCAGGACAAGATTATTTATAAAAAGAATGTTAATAATTACTTTTTTTTATATTGAAATCGGTAAATTATTTTCATTTTGTAAAAACCATTATACACAGTTTATATTTTTTTTCTTAAACATTTTCCATGTTAGTTCCTGCCTACTACAAATCAGCCTATAATAATGTATACCTACCTACATATTACTATACATATATAATGTATATTGTATTGTTATATATTATATAATCATAAATTTTAAGTTTTCCTTTAAAATGTTTTTAAATTTACTTGTTCACTTTTACATGACTCTATTTATAAAATGTAACCTTTCAAATTGAAATTAACTAAATGCATTGTAACTATTTACTCCTTCTTCTTCTCCTTTGCCTTCTTTCCCAAATGGAACTACTACATAATATATAGGTACTATATATAATATTATAATAGGTACCTGTCTAGTATATTTATCATAATATGATCTTAGATATGGGTATAACCCATCCAGTTCATCTGCGCCTTTGGCGACCGTTACATTTTTAAATTTGTAAGGGTTATTAAAATTTCGGAAGCACAGATTTGTTGCCTACATACTTCTTTTTGAGATTATACTCCTGGCAAAATACTGATTAGATACCCCATAATATCCATTATAATATAAAAGTCGTACATTGTAGGTATCACACGTTGTTCAATTAATATTTTTGAACCTCTGATCTGGTCAAACGTGTGACGTCACCGAGGGCGCAGATGAACTGGACGGGTTATAATTAGATATTTTGGGTATTCACCCACACTTATATTTTATTTATTTTTTACTATACAATCGCATCTATATATGATTTATGTACAATAAATAATAAGTAAGAATACCCTATAGTAGAGTCTATTGTCTATATAGTCTATATAGACAGAGTCTGCGTAAAGGCAAATGGGTTACAATCAAAAATAATATGCTAAAACATGAAAATACAAAAACAATAATAAAAATCGTATACATCCATAAATTCTGCAAGCCTATTAAAAACAAAATACAGACGAAGAAAATAAAGAAAAACACATTTCAGCTTAACTTCATTAAAAAACTTTATTTTTACATATACCTACCCACACAAAAATCTGATAATTTTTTTACTTAAATATTATTTAAAATACATGTATTTTATAATAAGATTAGGTAGCTGTTGGCTGTTTGATATTCAATCTAAAGAGTAAATAGATTGATTGCTATGTTTTAATTTTCCAAGTATCTATATTGTACTATATAGTTATAGTATATACAGGGTACCTAAATTAATTTTTTTTAAAAAACCACACTAGGGCATAGTTTATGTTTTCCTCTACAAATTTGATAATAGGTAAATTTAGTCTAATATTAATTATAAATAAACTGTGGTAATAATTCGGTACCTAGATTTTTATGTTATGCATATATGTAAGACATAGACAACAACCGTGTGGGTAACGTTTTCTAAATCACTTCAAGCTCCGTCTAGATCATTTCATAATATAGAACCTATTTTCATTTTTATTCCACACAAATAATATTATTATTTCATTTCCGGTAGATATTGCGTACTTAACATATATAATATAACAAGACATCTCGCCTATCCTCGTTCGAAATTAATAAGCGAGTATATACTCGTCCCCACAAGTACGTTATTATTAAAACTAATAAAACTAATTATATAAGTGAGCCAGTCGTAATCTTTTTGTTTTCGTCGATTTCCGTGTACGTCAATTATTTAAACAGTATACCTATTAATGATAACAAGCGAAATATAAATTACGTGTATGTAGACGACATTGTAAATATGTAGCATAATATTATATTTTATGACCAATTTATTAAAGTGTACAAAAGTGTTTTTTACGTCCTTTATTTCTAAAAACGAAACAATGTTCGATAATTTGTCTTTTTTGAAATTTCGACCATTCGTTTTCAGTTTCAGTAATGGATATTTTTTAGAAAAGACAATTAATAATCAATTTCAATTTGTGAAAGTTGTAATACCTCACCTATATAGGTATTAGATGGTACCTGTAGTACATGTATAAATAGGTACCTAAGTTTAAAATCCGTTTTTACCGATTATATGTTTAGTAAGCAATCAATTTTTTTTATGTAATATTTGTACGTATACAAATACATTATATAGGTATTATATAGGAACGTCCCGTAATTCACGACAGTGTCCCGTGTTCCAGTAACATATGAAATATCATAAAAATGTCCCGTATTATGAAATTCTTGTCCCGTATGTCTCGTAAAAGTATAATATATCATTTTTTTTTCATAAATAATTTTAGTTTTTTCTCAAATGAATTGTGTATCGACTGATGAAAAAAATCGTCTAGACATAGCGTAGCGACAGTTAAAGCTATGCTCACTGTAAAAATGTTTTTCAAAGAAAATTGTACTGAGTTTCATGCATTTTTATCTACTAATGAAAATTTATTGAAACAAATTCATTCATCTGAAAAAATTTTCAGAGATTTTTCATTTCTTCGTAATTTCAAAAATAATGACTTGAAAATCTTGAAATTTCTATCCAATATTTAATTTAGTAATATATTTACATTGATTAAGTTTTTTTATTTTATTTTTTCAATTTTGGGCTATTTATAGACATTTTAGTTTTCGAGGTTTCTAAGTCCTAAAAGGGGTAATTTTGGGTTTTAAGGCCTGAAAATTTTATACAGCGTTATATATACGTTACTCTAACTAGGTTCAAAAAATTCGTAGTCACAATTTTTTTTATAGTCGTTTTAATTTTTTCGACAAAATGATTAATTTTGAGGTATTTAAGTCCAAATAGTTGGTAAAATGATATTTTAAGACCTGAATAAATTTAATATTTAATATAAGGTCACACTATATCATATTTATTTCTACATTTGATCTTCAATGTAATGTTAAACATAGGTAGGTACTGAGTAGGTATATAATTAATATTAAGAGTTATGTATATTACACCGAAGAATCGTTTTATTGAATGCAATGATTTATTATTGCTTTCAAATGCAATACATCCACCAAGAGTATCCTGTCCAGTAAGTGGAGTACATCAACCCCTACCCCTACTGATACCCATCGAGCGAAGTACTTCCACCCCCTACTGACAGGCTTTTTTTTTTCTTTTTACTATTATTTTTATGTGAACATTTATGACTTTTTATTTAATAATGTTGAAACTTTAAAGACTAAAGTATAAATATACTTACTATTAAGTTCTATAAATATATTTAACTTGTATTCCTAATTAATAAGCATATTGTTATTTATTACTTAAAATGAAAAAGAATTCCTTAACTATGTCTCAATCATTTATTCTTCTCTCCCAACTATTTGGGGTCGGCCAATCATGGGGTCTCAATCATTTACCAAATAAAATATTTGTGATCATTATAATCTTTAAATTTTCTGTATACCTAAGTAGGTTTCTAATTTTGTTATAAATAATATTTTGAAAGTTAAATTTGTATGTTTGTTTAAATAAATAATAAGTATTAATATTAATAAATATTATACTTTGTTTAAAATTACACCTTACTTATTTTTTATAATTGTTAAATGCTTTCTTCCACCATAAACTAAGTCCAAAAACATTTTCAATTAAATTGACTAGGAATTTACTTTTTTTATATGGTTTCTTAAAAATTAATTTTTGAAAAAATAAACTATAACAATTATCAGGCTATAAAATATTGGGACGGTAGGTACCCACCGTTTTAACTTCCCCTCCTCTTCAATGGTTTATAGTTTTGTCCTGTATTTTTTATTTTGAAATTTGGTATCCCTAAAATACATACATCTATTATATACCTACTCATATTTTAAGAAAATACCTATTCATTAGTGACGGCTTGTGGGCTTTGAAAGTGGGAGGGCGATTAAAAATTATTCATTTTTGAAAAGCATAGAATACAATAATAATTATGTATCAACTTAAAAGGTATTTATTAATCAAAAATTAATTTCACATAGAAAAACAAAAATATAAATACGTTTTACAAAAACCGAAAATTACAAACAAATAAAACTTATATGACGAACTCAAAATTTAACAAAAGTTATAGCTATACGCCTATAAACCTAGAAAAACTAAGAAGTTCAATGTCGGTTAGGTTAGGTACGCTCTCGCCTCGAAAAATCGTCCGATTTCTGTTTTATTTTTTTAATTATTTGTAAGAAGAATAATGAATTGGATTGAACTTCAATTTTCCGAATTTAAATTTCAGAAGCCGTTTACATAAAAAAGTAAATGATAAAATAGATTTAGATACAGTTAAGTATAGAAATTGAATCTAGGATAAAAGATGATAATTATTTCTTGGCGATTTAAAAATGAAATTTTTATTTAATCTCACATTTCATTCAGTTATAGGTATGTATTTTTTGTAGATTCTACAGAATTTTTATTTGTTTGTATTGTACAAATTCATTTTCACGTTTATAACACATAAATAGAAATAAAAATAAAATACATTAAATAAAATAAATTTTCTAGTTCCACTGAGAAATTCTAGGCAAAAACATTTTTTTTTTATCCTAATAGATGTAAAAAAATATTCAATTTAATATTCTCCTATTAATAGAATAGACTAATAAGATTACATACTAATGACCTAAATGTTGATCCCTTTGTGTCTTCTTCAATTGAAAGTTTTTAAACCTATTTAAATAGTATACAGTTTACTTAATTATGTACCTTGTTTGACTATTCAATGATAGAGTATTATTATTAATGTTAAGTTTTATATTTAATTTTCCTTTTATTTTATTAGTTTTATGGACACACTATAATTAATTTATATGTATTGGACTTTGCCCGTTGATAATAAATAAATAAATAAAGTAAATAAAATAATAATATTATATGTACCTAATATAATACAATATTAACTTTTGGTTAGTGAAACACATTAATGTACAATAAATAATATTATTGCGTGCTTTAAGCGACTAAATTGTCCGTGTCAAAATAAGTTATTTATATTTCCTTATCAATAAATGGTAAAGTGATAAAAATAATTATAATAGCATTTACAAGTGTTTAAGTGCATTTTAATATAAATTATAAAAAATTAAATTATTTAATTATTAATTTCAATATTTTTGACTTGCTAAAAAAAAACAACAATTAAATATGGTCGACTGCCAAAATATTTTTTGATGAAATATGTCTTTATAAATCATGTGTTTAGTTGTTCCGAATTTTCGGCATTAAGTGTTCAAAAAGTACAAAATAGTCTATTTTTGGAATACCTACTTTATTCTTGTTTTCTGTAGTGGGTAGGGATGTCTTTAGAACTTTTTCATGTATCTACATTCTACATTTAAAATTAATATTTATATAGTTGTTTTTACATTAAAATAAATAAATTTGTTTTTCTACTATTAATAATAAATAGGTTATTTCAAAAAAAAATTTTATACTCTTGCATTTTGGAATACTCAGATACGCAATATCGACAGTAATAACTAATTTATTATTGAAAATGATTAAATTTATTGTTTAATCAATTTATAATGAATAGTTAATAACTTGTCTGAATATTTGTACTTGGCCCTTAATATATAGCCCCAAAACTTAGTCTACTAATAATGTGAATAACTATATAACATGATGAATTTGTAAGGCACAGTTTTGTAGAAATATTATTGAAATACAGCGATGAAAATATATGTTTAAAAAAAAGTATTTAATATTTTTATACATTTTTTTTTTTTTTAAATATTTAAATTACTAATTTCTTAAGGACTTAATGATTTATTTATAAAATACAATCTAAATTTCTAATAAAATTAATTCTTAATCTCTAAAAATACTGTGTTTTTATACTATTATTATACCCATCTATCAACACCTATATACATATATTAACATCATCACTTGGACTTTTTTAAATAAACTACAAAAGAATATTTAAATACAAGTAATTAAATGAAAGTATTTAAATAATTTAAGAGTCTGTCATGCATAAGTATATAGTAATTTTATTATTTATTACATTTTTTTCTGCTTTACACAACAAGAGCTTAAATAATAAATATTGAATATAATAGGCAATATTAGTAATCTAAAACTTATCGTATTTTAATTTGCATGCCATAAAATCATAACTCGTTTTGATAATTTATAATTTATAATATCGTATAAAAAAAAAATTTCCTTTCGATTTTATAATCCTAATTTAATACCTAATGAGTCATTTTTTGTGTGTTTTTTAATCGCATATTATGTATATCGAATATTTCTATACCCAATATCGTATTTCAGTGTTTGGAATGTTCTTAGGATTTTTCTCGGCGGCCATATATATATAAATATATAATATACAGTAGCAGCCCGTGGGTTATATATCTGATGGTGCACAACCAAAAAATATTATGTTATTTTCTTTAAAATGTAGATATAATAGGTAGGTACTGTAATAACGAACGTCATGCCATTCATTTTATTAAGAACATACAATAATAAAACATAATTCAATTTACCTTATGCCTATATAACCTAGATAAGTGATATCCTGGTAACTGAAAATGGATAGATAATAACTGCACCAATCAACAAACGTCGTTACGACATAAGAGCATAGAATATGGTTAGATATATATGATATATATAGTTGATGGTTCAAACTAGCTTTGTGCGCGATGCTATATTATAATTTGATCGGGGTATTTTTCGCCGGAGAAGGAATAAAATAAAACTACGCATTGTAAACGGCGCATCATACATACGTTTTTCAAGTGTGCGCAATGGACAGCATTTCGGTAGCGTCGAGACAATGGCCGAAACCACTATATTATGCAATCTGTCTAAATATAATCTATGGCCGCGAACGACCGGCTACCAGCAGCAACCAACAATAAAGCGGTGTGATGTGTAATACGAGTATGTAGGTACAATAATAATATTCACGGCACGACAATTACTAAAAAACAGCGATAAATAAATAATAGTTTTTATATAAAAACACGCTAATTTACTAAAATTTTAGGCGGTACATGTGCGCCTGTGCTCCAAAACACGAGTCACTACTGGTAATATGTGATAATATTGATGAAAAAAAAATCTGTTAGATATACCTAAATTACTGTATTATTTCATGTACATTTTTAATTGTATATCAATATTTTATCGAATATAATTTTGTAATAAGAATATAATACTATAATATAATAATAATAATAATAATAACATATTATGTGATTTCAGGATAGCAAACCAAAACAACTGCTGGAACTATTACCCTAAAAAATGTTGATGAAAGTTAAATAAGTTTACAGACTTTAGATCAACTGCATATTATAACAAACAAACGCAAAACAAAAAAAAAAAAAAGTTAAAATGGATCGCAGTAAGTCTTTTTTACTAAATTAATTAATAATCGTAAACGTCCAAACGGAACATGTATAATGTACCTATATAGGTACATATAACTATTTCTCTATTAATTATCATCAATAATATAAACTACCTACACAATATATTAATAATAATATATAATAAATAATAATGTGTAGGTATGTATAGTATATAGTATATTCCGTTATATTCTATATAAATTCCTGTATAGTTTATCAGCATTTCTTAACCACGAAAAAATGTGGATAACCAAATATATAGTTTTAGTTATTTTAAATAAGTACTTATGATATAGAAATAACTATATTATGAATGATATACATTTATCATCAGACAAAAATTTGATACAATATTTCGAAGATAAAAATGTGCGTCAAATCCCACGTGAAAAAACTCCAATTTTAAATTTTAAAACTTATTTTACAACAATAATCACTTATTTGTAAGTAGAGACTTAAAAATTGAACTAGATACAAAAGAAATTTAAATCAATAAATGGGCTCTAAATATTTTGCATCTTTAAGCAATAATTAGTAGATACTTATTTCACTACCTAACATACTCTGAAGAAATAATTCCTAAGTAGAAAAACAAAAAATAATTTCATATATAATTGTGAGTATTTAATAATTAATCATTGAGTCCAAATTCCAAGTTCCTGTAATTTTTATACGGAGAGCAGGGATAAATTCCAATAAATTATTCCATATATTTGACAATCAATTTGAAACTCTATGTTACAGCACAGTTTATGTTCTCCTCTAAAACTTTGATAATAGGTTTACTGTAATATTAATTATAAATAAACTGTAATAAGAATACGGTACATGGATTTACTAAGACAGAGACAAAAAACGTGTGGGTAGCGTCCTCTTAAGAAGACATGATAGCCGTATTTGCTGTCTCCATCTAACCATTTGATAATATTACGAAATTGACGTTCAGAATTTTTATCACAACTTTGTCATTTTTAATATTAGAGTAAATTTACTTACGACCAAATTTATATTCGAGATCAATATTTATGCCGTAGTGTCATAATTTTGTAGAGATTTAAATATTTTTAAATCCCAATAATTTAAACAAATAGACCTCGTTAATAATATAATTTCCTCTAATATTAAAAATGACTAATTTGTGATAAAAATACTCAACATAAATTTCGTATATTATCAGTTGGTTAGACGGGGATAGCAAATGCAGGTGTAACATAATAACATAATAATGTATTGGGAGGATTAAGAGTTAGGACCAGTCTTGGGCAGTAAAGTAATTGAAATTACTTTACTATAAAGAAATTAAGTAATTTAATTACATTTTTTTTTGAGTAACTTCATAAGTAATTTCATTACTTTTAAAAAGTAATTTTAATAATTATAATTCGTTAATTTGGAAAAATTACATTTTATAATTTATTTTATTAATGTATTTAATAGTATGTATTGATATAATATTTCTCATGGGTTTTTCCATATTTGAGGAACCTGTGTACTGATAAAAAAAAAAAAAAAAAATGCGTTTTGCCCAACTAAACATACTACGCTATAAATTAGAATGATATAACACTAATATGAGATAAAATAATAAATATATTTTTAGCATTAACTATTAAATATTAAGCCATTATAAAAACCCTATATTTATAAACACACTGTTCACTAAATAATTATAAAATATTGTTAGTTTTCGATTGCGAGTTGTTGTGTAATACCACATTTGATTTTCAATCCATTTTAATCGTGTTATTGTGGATTCGAAGTATTCAGTCTTGGTGACATTTGATGATTTGATATTATTAAAATAGGTATCAAAAATATTAAATTTATATTATTTTATTATTATTAATCAATGATGTGTATAATACCTATTATTACATGCAATATGTTGAAATTAGGTGATTTGCAGTTTGCCGAACAAAAAACAACAGAAAATTAATAAGTAATTTTAATAGTAACGCATGTAATGTCACTATATCTTAGGAATGTAACAAATAATTGTAATTTTATTACTTTTAAAAAAATTGCCCAAATCTGGTATCATATCTTGAGTATTGACATTAAAAATGATTTTATATTTACTTAAATGTAAAATACTAAAATATACAAAAATTTACTCGAAACGTATTTATGTGATATAATTAATGTTAAATATACTTGTAAAATAATTACAGAATTATATTGTTATTACTAATTAGTAATATTATGAACGTTGAAAATGTTATTATGTAATTTATAAATAATAATAACACTTAAATTAATTTTTATTTCATTTAATAGCGTTTGTTTAATCGTTAAATATAATAATTTAAAAAAATTAATAATATATGTATGGATAAAAGTAAACAAGAAAAGAGGTTAATATTTAAAAAGCTATTCGTTTCGAGCCGTAAGTCATTATTGGGTTACAGAATAATCAGTAACTGTTGAACCTAATTGTTATTTACTAAAATATGTTTCCAATATTCTAAGCATATTTTATTTTAATTAATATATTTAGAATAAGCAAAGCACTATAAAGGTAAATTTCTCCGGATTCTCTTAGGGGAAGGGGATAATATAGAAAATATTAATATTTTACATTATTATAATAGTATATTAATTATATTTTACCTATGGATATAATGAATGACACAATAGATAACCATGGTTACTAAGTTCGGAATAAAATGAATTTTGTATACCTCATCTGTATCAATCTATGTTAAGGTTAATCGGTTATGTTAGGTCACACGATTTTAATATTAAATATTTTAATTAATCGTATATACCGAAAACGTAGAACAGTTAAATCTTTGGCTCGATTAGATAGTATTGCGATATTAAACTTTAAATTAAATTTAACATAACTACTGGCTTGCAATGATACAATCAAACATTTTATATCGCTACAATCAAAACGTAAATATTTTCTATAACAATAATATAATATACTTAATACTTATTTATTAATTAAATCTTTTTTACATCATTAATATTCTGATGTGAAAAAATAGAGGCTATATAAGAGATCTTCTCTATGTTAAAGAAAATAATTAAATATAATATACAGTGTGATTTAAAAGGCTAGGCTTTGTTAATACTCCATTCTATATTTTCATATTTTTTATCTCCTTTCCTTATTTGTTAGAACTAAATCGATTTTTGATTTTCAAATGGCAACCTAAATTTTAATTATAAATTCATAAACAATATAGGTATTTTTATAAGAATTTTCACGTTTTACTCGTGAATACTCGGCTAATATTCATTCAAATTGGAGACTGGCTAAAGTAGAGAAATACTATAGTATGTTATTATTGACATGTAGACGTGATATTATAACACTTCTCCACTCCACCGCATCATAAATTTAAATATTTATTACTTGAGTTATATTCATTTGATTTGAAAATCAAAATTTGAAAAATATTCTTTGAGAATTTATAATTTACAATTATAGAATACCATTTAAAAATTGAATGTTGATACAGTTTTAACAAATAGAAAAGGGGACAAAAAATTTAAAATATAAAAAATATAGAGTGAAGTATACAAATAACATTCTGGAAAAATTTCACAAGAATTATTTATATTTCCCGAAATATAGTCTGGTTCATGACCACCTTGTATATAAGCAATAAACATGATTTCTTTTATTTATGTACTCATTTTAATTTCCTTGTATTATTTTAAGTGACTAAAAATGCATGATGTATGCCCTATATGCAACATTTTTAAATACAGCCCTGTTTCAAATAAAATTATAAATACAACACTTTAAAGTTTAAATTAATTTTAATTTAATATCTATCGTGAAATTTTTATATTGTTTTTTCCAGACATTAGTTCATCTTAATATCGTATTATTTACTGTAATCATAGAAAAAAAATATGCTTTTCTACTGGATCAAGTGAACCACTAAACCTCTTACCTCTCTATATAAAGTCAAAAGGCTATTCATGGATAGCCTGAAATATATTTTTGGTAGGACTTCACTTCAGTACTTTTATGAATGCTAATATATATAAACACATTAAGAAGGGATATATTATATATTTTTATATTTAAAAATTAAGCAAAATGCTTATATTCAACTGTATTGACGTATTTAATATTTAAATTTTTGTTTGGGAGGGGAATATATCGCCCTTTAGTGTTTTAGTTAAATTTAGATGTAACTCACATATTGTATTTGTCCAGAAACTGCTATTATTTATTGTACAAAATGTCTAATAGGAAAATAATACAATATACACCTATATATTACAATAACAATTTAATTTAGTTGTATACGATTGTGTACTTTGCAGATTGTTATAGCCCAAACAGGAAGAAACCTCTCGAAAAAAGGTCGTGCACGGATTGTTTGTGCCTCATCGGTTTCAGCTTGTTTATTTCATGTTGGATTGGATTGGCTAGTTATGGTAATTATTATTTTTAAAAACATTATGAGTTATCCATTTTATATTTTCACGATTTCAGTGTGAACATTGTTTGCGTTTAAGAATAGAAAAACTACAATTACCCATCAAAAAATATAAAATATTTTTAAAAACACTTTTCTACGCCTAATACAACAAAAAATTGTCAATTTATTATTAAAATTATTAATTAATTTTAATAACAATTTATTACATAAATTGTTTATGTATATTTAATAGGTAGTGGGTATGTTGTAAAAGTGTGTTGTTGACACCCCCAACAAAAAATTAGTTTGCGCTACTAATGCTTAATCATACGATAGAGAAAAAATTTCGAATATGTAAATTTTAAAATATAGTTTATACAGGTATGATTTAAAATAATATTAAATTTGATCACACTTATCACGAAAATCATAATTTATAGCATATAATATTCATAGGCTACCTACACGTATAATAAAATTGTACACATTTATAACACGAATTTACCTACTATTATAATATTATATTATTCAGACCAATATCTTCTGAACACTATAATAAATGTTTCAAAGTAATTAATCGTGTATTGTCATGTATTTCAAAAAAATTGTATCGTTTCATCTCTGAAAATTGTTCCAGACAAGGAATTTCTGATTTTCTGTATTATTCGTTTACGTATAGTATCATGTCCCTTCTGAATACATGTGCGTTTCGAAATGTGTTTTGAAAAGATGTGGTTGTTTGTCGTTATAGGTTGGTTCGAATTGTTTGGGGACAAAGAATTCTTAATATATTTTTTTTTTTTTTTTGGTATTATTAAAGAAGGTCCTTTCCGCCCCACACTAAGAATTTTATGACCATTTCGTTTATGCCTATTCGTCACACACCATAATTTCTACCCCCTCGTGGTCGAATAGTCATAAAAACGATACACGAAAACCGAAATACAACAATAACATCGACCCCTGTTATTCTTTACAGCGTACCAAAATAATGATCAACAGGTTCTCACGTCGCCGTCGGACTCGGCCGGTCAGGTATGCGGCTACAATAAGAACGTGTCTGACAGACCTTTTTTGTTCTTTTTCGATATCACCGAATGCACGTCGCCAATGATTTTCGTCCACGGCTGTCAAACCCCTCAGGTATGGTAATATATATTCAGTACTAGTTTGTATAAAATAAAATATAAGTATAATATAGATATAATGATGAATCTGTGATAAAAAATCAAAGTATCCAAAGAATTAAACACAATATTTGTAATATTCTATTACCACCCAATATATGTAATTTTAATATCATCAATATATTTACAACTTAAAATAAAATTATAAAATGCCCACCAAAAATATCCAAAATAAAAATATATTTTTTATATTATAATTGTTTTCTTCGTCCCATTATTCTGAATAATGTACATACAAATATGATGAGTACTATGGTCGGGATTTGAACCCAAAATTTAATTTATTACCAAGGTAGTATTGGTGATAAATAGAGTAAAATACTTTCCAATCTCAATATTCAAATTATATATCAGATAATTTAAAAAATTGAATTTTGAGTTTACATTTTTAGTCGTATTATTCGCTTTATATGCATATATGAGTTTTTATATGTATTATGTTAGTAGTGATATAAATAGTGAGGTGAAAATATAGGTATATATACCTATAAATATGTTTAAATTCAAAATAGTTATATAATGCAGCATGAGAGTCTAAGGAACTTGTTTTGTATTGAATATTTTTTATTAACACCAGCCATAATACCGCTCAATAGCCGCTGTTTGTAATCTCGAAAAACCTGTTAATCCGGTCGTTGGAATATATTATACTATAAAAATTTAAAAAAAAAACTCAAATCACGAAATTATTTAACGTTCTTAATACTTGCATTAGGTTCATATGTGTTTTGACTGTAATTTTTCATTGTTTTTGTTATTTTTTTTATTAAAAATTATGATAACTTGGTACATTTATTTTATAGCGTATTATTATTGTTAAGATAACACTAAATGTTGGCTTTTAAAATAGTTAATAATATTCAAACAATTTTAACTATATTTATTTCAGAAAAATTAAAATTAAACGATTGAACATTTTTTAAATATCTTTAATATAATTTACAAATATCATGTTATTCGTTGTAATTATATTTTTCAATTAAACTACTTACTTTTTTGTCTGATCACAATTTTAACGAAAATTAAAAAAATAAACTACCACACTAAATATAACACAAGAATTTAAGGATCTCAACTTTTTAAAAAAAATTAATTTCTTTTTTTTATTATACAAAAATATATTAGATACTTTAAAAAATAAAGTTTTCTAGAGATTTCGAAAAAATGTTGTCCGAAAATTATTTCGCTGTTTATGCGTAAAATGCGTATTCCGCATGACACAATAAAACCACATAATATGACTGCCCGTTTTAAATACACGTATATGACACAACTAAAAAGTTTACAGAAATATAATTATTTGTTCAATAATTTAAAAATTACATTTTTAAAAAGGTTTATTCATTTTTAAATTTCGGTGTTGATTTGAAGTTTGAAATATTCTATAATCATAATGGTATGCTTTAAAATGGTTAAAAGTAAAAAAAAATAAAATTTCATAGGCTATCAATAATTTATTAGCTATAATAATAAGAAATATGAAGGTAAGTACCTAAATATTATAATTAGGTATATTATTATAATAATTTTGATAAATTTGTGAACATTATCCTGAGAAAAATGGTTTATTTGTTGGTTTTCAAATTCAAACTTTGCACAAAATACCTAGTAGTTTTTCTATGAATTATGTATTTGAAAATATTTATAACTAAGTTATTTAACGTACTATAATTTTGCGTATTAAAATTCAAAGTATTGAATTATGTAATCATTAAACTTATGTTCGAGCATAAAACTATACAAATTAAGACACTAAATACATAATACGATTGGACATCCTAAAAGTCTGTAGTCAAACATATTGAGTTTAAATTTTGATTACATGATGAATAGGAGAGAAATTACGTAGAAAGCGAAATCGCGTTTTAATGCCTATAAATATTTATATTCATATAAATATTTTTTAAGGGTCTTTTTATGGGTCCATTATTTCATTCGTTTTAAGCAATTTATAAAGGCATTTTTTTATAATATTTTTAGACTAATATTTAAAATCCTGACATTACTTATAAATTATATTATATGTTGTATTTAACTTGATTTGAGTTGTTAATTAGTGGGCCTAAGGATGCATTTTTAAGATCAAGACCACATTGACTCAAAATCAGATCGTTGAAATTTTTTTATATTATTTTCTCCATATATTTTTATTTTTATTTTTATTAATATATTACTTATATTTCTTTCTCTATAATATTATGTTTTACAACACTCCAAATTTAATCACTTATATTAATTCAATGAATTATGAATATAATAATAAGTAGAATAATTCAACACATTTTTAATATGAAATAAAATGATTCAGTATTTAAATATAAATTAATAGTTAAATAATTATTACTGTTGTTTAAATTTTAGTAATAATGTTATTTTAACCATATCATATTCTGGTATACACAGATTTAATATTCCCTATAATTTATATTTTAACAAAATATTATTTCCCACGCTTCTCTGTGTGAGTCTTTGATATGTACTTTCTGACTGGCACCTCAGAGGTCGATTTACGCCTATATATATATTATTAATTATATACCATATTTTCTCTCGTGTTCGAGAAAACGGTCGAACAAAAAAAAACATACATATAAACCCCAAAACACTTATCAAAAAAAAAAAAAAAAAAAACTGGTTTTTCGTGTTTAGCGTAGGCTATCTGAATAAATATTGTTCTTGGGCCCGTATAGCTCTCCTCTGAGAGCTATTATAATGTACAAGCAGTTTATTTTAACAGATGGCGGCCACATTTTTTCGAATATGCATTTGTTGACGACGGGTATAATATTTATCTTTTAGTCTCTCAGCAGGACATTTCGGTACAATTATAATAAAAACCGTCACGGAGTGAACCTTCCAAGAAAGAAGGCGGTATTCAGAAAAGTAAATCTTTGAGGAAAAATCTTCACATAGGTATAATGACAAATATACGGTTCAAAACATACAGTATAATATATTGATTTTAAGTACTTATCTGTAGGTAATTTATTACAGGTTACAGCCATTACACGGGTATCTTGTGGGAACCAAAAAATTAGATTGGTTTAAACGATATAAATAATTTATGAACCAGTTTAGTAGTTTTCTGTTAAAATTTGTATGGTCTGAAATTGATTGCACTAAAAAAATGTCCAGAATAATATATCTTCGAGAAAGTTTTAATATATATATATAATATATAATATTTAAATAATAGAACCTACATTTTGAAAGACGTAACATTTTCTAAGGGTACCAAAAGCCATTCCTCCATCTTATTATTATTGAATATAATATTGTTTTATTACATACATATCGCATTATAAATTAAAATAGAATAACAATTTCAATTATATATAGTAAGTAGGTATATACAATGAATTCTATTTAAAATGGAAATGACTTAAGGGCCCATTTCCACACTGGTGGTATTACTTTACAGCCCTCAAACGATTTTATTTTCAATGGTACGTTTCACGATAATAACTATATTTTAATGCCACGAGTAATGCTACGCCGCATTTTTCACTAGCGGTTTTCTATATTAATATGATAAACTGTCGACATTAAAACCAATCAGATGTGGTCCAACAGGAATAGGTATTTGTGTTTAGGGGCCACATATTCTATATATTTTATACGGTTAACTGTTTAAATATTGGTCATAAAAAAATTATTTTCTTTCGAATATTATGATTTATATAAAGGTTTAATATTATGTTTTATTAAAGGTATAATATATTTTTAAATGCTTATAATTTACCATTATTATATATTATAGTTTTATACTTAGGACTTGGAACATAATACTCTTAAAATAAACTAAATATGCATTTGAAAAAATAATAGGTATATGCACTTAATTTCTACATTTTTAATTATTTAAAAAATATATTTTTCACTGTGTAACGTTTAATCCTTGGAAATATAAAATTATTCTCTCTGAACACATCATTAATTACCAAATCTGCTCTAAAAATAAAAATAAATTGCAAACTAAAACCAACAAAATTCATAGATATTATATTACATAAACTATGATAAAACTGATAACTTTATTTATATAAATTACAACAATTTATTTTACAAATTTATTAATTATGTAAATTAATGTAATATTGAAATCATGTAATTATGTATTTAATACATGTACATATTAAATTTAAATTAAAAATTATGAAATAATTATAATAAAAATAAAATATAATGATGGATGATGATGAATTATAAACTGTCCATACATATTTAATTATTTTAATTTATAAAAATTATGCTCATATTCTTTAGCATATTTTGCATATGATTCTGTTAATGCAGCTTTGCGGCCGAGTCTTTTTCACGAAAAAGACATATTTTTATCACTATAGCGATTGATTAAAAGTCAATAAAATCCTATAAAAAATTTAGAAAAATTATTTAAATTCTTAACAAAACTACTTTTAATTGTATTTATTACTTTTTATATATTCTTATTTATTCCTTAAAAATATTTTATGAAATTAAAAATTACTAAATATTTGTTGACAAATATAAAAATATTGGATATAAAAATATAAAAATATTGATTAAAAGTTCATTTGTTGTTAAATTCAAATCTCTTTTTAAATAAAATTTTTTTTCACTACGATTGCGATGGATAATACATGAACATTTTGAGTACTATTTAAAATAAATTCATGAAACATCAAAAATCATTTATACGCATGTGTTTTCCTACACTTACGGTTATCGATGTACACAATGCTGATACAAGTTATGGATAGCAAGGTTTTCATACTAATATTAATTTACACACACACACACACACACACACACACACACACAAACCCACACACATATACAACATTTTCGTATTATTTGAAAATTTCCTATATAAGTTTGAAAGTTAGAAGTTATGAAATCGTAAAAAACTAGTTGAAAAAGTTTCTTTGGAACTTAAAACGCAAAATTAGTACAATCTTAGATACGAAATAGTACCTAGGACAAAGTAAGACCTAGGTATATAGATGTAAAAGTCGTAAATATTGCAAAGTTGTAAGCGAAGAGTAGAATAGAAAATAATGAATGTGAAGGAGGTAAATTTGGAAGAAACGTAGGTCAATATGGGAATTATTTTAGGAGCATACCTACCTCATTAACGTTTTAATAGTTATAAATGACTGGTATAGAGAATATAAAGTTAGGAAAGCCTTTTCTGCTAGTGTGATAATTTCCTGGGTTCTAAATAAATTTTAAAGAACAATCAAAAAACATTATGAAAAAAACGAATAATATCTTTTGCTTTAATTTTATTAATTTATTTCTTTCATATCAATATATCAAATTAACAAACAAAAAATACAAGAAAATGCAACAATTCGCCTTACATTTATAATTATAAATTTTATCCACATACTACATTCATCATAGACTATATAAAGATATACATCTGCTAGGTGGTCGATCTGATAACATACCTTATTGAAGTAATAGGCTATTTGTGTAACCCAGCATTAGAATTGAATTTAATATCAATTCGAATACGTACTTAAAAGATAGGTTTTCATGTTATCGAGTATTTGTTTTAAACATGATTCATTGTATACAACTAAGAATGAAAAATTCGAATAATGTATTTTATAACACAAATATTTGTGTTATGATCTTGCCCATCATATTGATTTTAAGAAAAATGTATTTTTATAGTTTTTATTTTTTGTCATTTGTTAATTACGCCAATAAAATGTAATTTAATATTTACCTATATAAAATTATTTTTTTATATCAATATTACCTAGATTTCGGAGTCACAACCAATAATTTTACTATATTATGTAAGTAATGATTGATTTTTCTCTGTTTCAATCAGGTCTGCGTGGACAAATGTCCGGACAACGATTGGTCCGTAAAAGAAAAATTGGACAACAAGCAACCCGACTGGTCAACAATACAAAAAGACTTGATATGCATCTCGCCCGATCTCAACAAATTAGTTAATTCCGTGGAAATACTGAAGAACTTAACCTCATCAAATTTATGTGCCAAATATTATATTAAGAGTTTACCATGTGAGTATATTATATAATTTATTCATATTTACATGTTCCGTAATAAAAAATATATATCTTTTTCTCTACAAACGTTTAAAACTGTAAAGAAACTTCATAAGTTCTCAATTTCTATAGAAAAATCCCTAAATTTTTTATTTATATGATAATAATATCATTCTATTATTATAAGACTGAGTAAATATAATTCTGTATTAGGTAAATAATTTTTATGAATAAAACTCATTTAAATATATTTTTTCAAAGTAATTTCACAATAAAACCAGTCAGTTTAAATCAAATTTTGTGATCGTACCTATAGTTATAAAAATGTTTTAACTATCATAGTGTCTTACCTAATATTATGTCAATTTTATTTAAATATACTTATGTAAATATGCAAGTTAATAACTAATATTTTACCCCTTAATATAATCCATGTTTATTGAGTAAGAGCTCATTTTTTTAAAAATTATTTCAAACATGAATATACATAGACAAATAATATTTTTTCTTTATTATACATACTTAAAAATATACTAGTTGACAAGAGTTTTTAAATATATTAACTTTATTATTATTTTATAATACTGACAATCAAAAATACATTTTATAATACTAAAAATAGCAAAAATATAGTATTATATGATATATATCATCTACGGTCCTGTCATTGATTATGCCAATAATCATTTTTAATTTCAGTATTGAATTACTGCGTTCCTACATTGACCGACACCGAAAGTCTGAAAACTTTTATGAAAAACAACAAAATCGTACTAAACAACGTTGTAGACGGCATCACGATGGTTGAATGGATGAAGGACTCCAAAGAAGTAAATTAATGCAATAATTAATTTATTGATCTATAAACCACATCTGTTGAGTTTTAAGTATTGTGTTTTGGAAACCATTAGAAAAACGATATATATATCATATTTGATTCAACCTAAAATAAAATTCAAATAGTCATAAATGATAAAAAAATCTGCATATACTCGTACAATAAAAAAAAATAGATTTTCAGTTTCTAGTACATTTTGGGAAATATTTAAATACCTAAATTTGTTTAATAAATTCATTGCTCTCTCTTGTAAATATTACTTAATTCAAGTTTATACTTATAACTTGGCAGAAATTTTCAAAATAACTACTACTACAGTTTTTTTTATGGTCCTCAAGAGGCAAAACATAATAATTAATCTGAATATGCATACATATAGTTTACTAACCAAAAATTTCTCGAATGTTGTTTATATTAATTTTAAGCGTAAAACTGAAGCCTACCCTTGTATAATTATAATATATTTATAATGATTATTTTAACACCAATCAAGCAATTTTAAATATTTCATTTATTCTTTGGCTTGTAAAGCATATGATCTAAGTATAAAATTGTAAATTATCACAAGCTAAGCTATATCTCGGGAAGTGTAAGTATTTTTGTGAAATTTTGTTTCAGAAAGTGATTTGTATACACCATTCAATTTTTTCATATTTTGAAATGTATTTATTAAAACAATCAACTTTCAATATTAATATCATCGGGTGAAAACAAAAACGTTCTATGTCTGAATTTTTCAAAAACAGTTTTTTTCAATAATTCGTATACTATACGAATGTTCTACCTTTTGAGCTTACATTTTTAGTTTTACGGCGAATATTAACAAAGATATGGAAAACGAAATAATTCTATGTAATAAAACTTACACTTTTATTAGTTTTTTTTACGAGTCGATAGAACTGTTTCATTTTTAAAGATTATAGTTAATTCAAAAAGTTCTATGTCAAAGAATACATAAAACAACAAAACAGTAGTATGTATATCATACGATATCACTAATACAGTAAAATTTACGGGTAAACAAGATTTAACTACAATGAAATATATTTTATAATTATTATAGTCTATTGGTATCACTTCAATAATATTTTATATCATGAAATTATATTGTGTGATTACGATTGAGAACAAAAAAGTTCTATTGTGCACCAATTTATTATTTGTGAATACAAAAAAGTGTTATAAATAGTACTCTTTTGTTCTAAATGAATAATGTTATGGTTTTTGATTGATTACTCTGTGTTCCTTTTTTATATTAATCTAATGATAATTATGATAAATTAGATGTTTTAGCATTTATTTATATTTTTTTCATCTCCAAAAGACGTACTGACAAAAAAAAATCAATCATCAAACTTTACGCTCTTCTGAAAAATGCATAAATCAGATATAGGACTTTTTTGTTCTCACCCCACGATATGACAACCAATAATGTAAATTATAAATTCTCAAAGAATATATTTTTATAATAATCTTCACATTTTTTAAATTCAATGAATATAATCCAAGTTATAAGCATTCAAAATTTTAAATGTGATGGAGTATAGAAGTAGTAATACGTACTAGATGTGGATAAAAACGTACTACAATACTTCTCCACTTTACCTCGTCTTCAATTTGAATGCTTACTATTTCGGTTATATTCATCGGAATTAAAAAATCAAAAAATCAAAATGTGAAAATCCCTATAAAAATTAAATTCTTCTATAATTTATCATTTAAATCAAAGATTGTCATTTAAAATTCAAAAGTTGATATTGTTTCAACAAATAAGGGAAGGAGATAAAAATTCAAAATATGAAAAAATATGGAATGAAGTATACAATTAATACCTTTCTAAAAAAAATTCACAAAAATGATTTGTACTTCCCGAGATATAGCCTGGGATGATACCTAATAGATGGATTTTGTTTTATTCATATAGAATATAAAATTGATGTATGATGACCTCAAGAACAATTATAAATTTATTATCGGAGGTTTGCTATTCGCCATCTTCTTTAGTCTGACCTATATTCTACTATTAAGATGGTTTAGCTGGATACTGATTTGGTTTTCATTGTTGGCGATCGTGGCTCTATTGGGTTTTGGTATGTTTTATTAATATATTATATTGTTTATTTTATTCATATTATACATAAATATAATAACATATTATGCAAAATCGAGTTCAATGTTGATCCTGTATATTTTTTGTATGAATCGAACACTACTGGTGCTGTATTATCAATATAATCCTAACTTAAGGGTATCTGTATTATACAAAACTTTCTTTTAGTAAATCTATTTTTAGTACTAGTAATAAACATTTACAATATTTTTTACTACATTTATAAATTGTATTCAAAACCCTGTAATTATATAATTATAATTAATTAAAAACATTTATCCGGTATCTTTACACTCATAATATGATAAATGTTAAAATTATAACAATATTAATTTTAGTTCAAAACCGAACAAATAATTTTTAAGTATTAAATAGTAAACATAAATTGCATATATTTTAGTATTATGTATTCAGTTTTTATTCCAAAATAGTTAGTCGCTATTGTATCCTTGAATAAGAAAGGCGAATATTGATTGGCCCTATGTTTAATCTATATAAAATCCAAAAAAATTATTTTTATAAAATTATTAATATTATATTGTAAAATTTATAAATTAATAAAACAATGACATAACTCCATTTTAAAATGTAATTTTAATAACAAAAGTAATCAAACTAAAAACAATTTTGTAAAGCCTACTCAGCAAGCCATACTAATTTCCCGCTTTATAAACGTACCTATATCTAACAATATACTAAAACTACTATAATATAAAAAGATTAATATCTATTTCCCTAGTAACTAAATCAACAATATTTCTCGTAACTATGTAATACAAATATTATAAAACGAATAATACTATCTCCCAATAACTAAATCAACAATCGTGACTTTTTACTAGTAATTTAGGATAGATAAACACACCGGTAATACAAAGTGTCTAAACGTATGTTAAGCATGTTGAGTGACAAGGAGTTTTCGATATAATTCCTTGTCATGAGACCCAAAATTGAGTCACAACAAAATTTATAAAAACAGGTAGTGAGACTCATAATTGAATCTCATGTCATTAATTTTTTAAATGGTGAATTTTTAAAAGTCGGATCTATTGGTATTATTTCATCGGATTTGAATAATTAAGTGTTATCACTTCATTTTGATATTTGTAGCAACGGAATAACTGTCAAAACAAATTGTATCCGTTTATTTTATAGGTACCTATATAAGTTTCATCCCAACATAATGTAACTATTTAACATAGTTACACAATAACACTATTTTACACTTTTAACATAGTGTAAACATTTTAAATACAAAAAATATATATTTTTTAATTATATATATTATATATTAAGTTGTAAAACGTTTTATATTTTTCTTGCATAACCTAGTACAAAGGTTAATAAATACAAATCTTTTAAAAAAATTAAATCTGTCTACTGGAAGTACTAGAAAAAAATCTTCCTCTTGTAGTAGTTTTATAACAACTTAGGAGAAAAATTTAGGGAGCATTTAAAATTTCTGAAAATTTAGAGCGATTACGACTCACACACACTATATATATATATATATATTATTTATATAACATAAGATATGCCATAAATAATAAATTGCCTACATTGGAAAATTATCAGCTCCAATAGCCTCTAGTCCAATATGTATAAATTATACTGTAGAGGACTGGAATCCTGCAATATTCTTATTTTCGTCAAATATTTTCTATACAATATTTTTTTTACTGATAAATGCATCCGTTCATGTATAGGTAGTTACGAATCCTATCTGAAATACAATTCGTTTAAAGACACCGATCTGTCATCAGAAGACGATGAGCCGATCGACCTCTCAAATGGTGGTCGGCAAAGCTGGACCAACTATGTGAACGCCAAACTTAACAAAAAGTCCACTTGGCTGGTGTTCACGGTCGTATCTTCCATCGCGTTGGTAATACTGCTGTTGATCATCATTTTCTTGCGCAAACGTATTAAGTTGTCCATAGCATTAATCGTGGAAGGAAGTCGGTAAGACAATTAAAAAAAAAATGTCAATAGGAAAAAGCAAAATGTTCACTGAATATATCCAAATTGTAGCTTACTCATATACTTGACCATTTATAATTATTCAATTTTTTTACTATTATAGAGCCATACTCGAAATCAAAACATCATTGCTATTCCCGTTGTTTCAATGGCTCATGTACTTAATTGTGCTCATATGGTTTATCGGCGTGGCGGTTTATCTATCATCCATGAAACTATATGTATTCAAAGTCAAAGGCCTGGTCAACGATTTAGACTGTGTCTGCAACAGCAGTTACTATAAGGTACCTATAAAATCTAATAATTATAAATCCACTAAAATGTTATGAGACAATATGTATATACTATATAGTAATACAGTATATATACATATTTTAACTACAATTTAGTATTCAACAGTTCCTCATCTCACCTGATCCATTACCAGTTCATCAATAAATTATATATTATTTATAATAGCGTAAAGAAAAATCAATTCTAGCAACTATATAATATATATATTACAATAAGAGTATTATTTTTATAGGAAAATGACTGGTGTACAGAATCGAAATGGGAACGGTACTGCATGAGTAATCAGACCAAGACTATATGCAAGGTAGCAAAATGTGCATACGACCACAAGGTGTCTCAAGACTTTATCACGGCACTTCAATTATTCAACATATTTGGGATGTTTTGGCTGATGAACTTTGTGACAGCTTTTTCCCAGATGGTGTTATCCATTACATTTGCTTCATGGTACTGGACGTTTTACAAGAAGGACATGCCGTTCTTCACGCTCACACGTTCTGTCTACAAAACTATCAGGTATATCAGGAAGTTTTTCATTACATTCAAGATTTGGGTGTTTTAGAAAAATAAAATAAATACAATCAAAATTATATTACTTGGCTACAATATTTTGAAACAAGAAATGTATTTATTTTAAGTTTATATTTATATTTTTTTTTTCATGCCTATACATTTTTTTGGGTAGAAGAAGTAGTAGGAGTTTCAGTATAAAGAGCTTTTTTGATTGGTTCTTGTTAGTTGAAGAAGTTATTTTTTAATTTTTTCAGAGTAGTTTCCTTTCGTTAAGCATAAAGAAAAAGTACCTGTTACACATTTATACAAAAAGGGGGAATTTTATTTACTAAAAGTTATTCATTTTTTAGAGGATTTTTACAAATGACATAACATAAGTTATATTTGTGACACTTATTGAATTAAAAACAACGATAGAACACAGAACTTTCTTTACAATATTGCGTAAATATTTGGTTTCTTAATTACAATTACAGCCCAAGAATATATTTTTCTTCTTGTGAATTTTTCAAGAGCCAAAATGTAGTCTTGGCATTTTCATAAATTTACGGTGTTAAACTTGTTAAATATTAATTTTTTAAAAAAATTTTTAAAAACAGTTCTGAATTTATTATTATATCTTCTGTGTTTTTACTAAATTATTTTTAAAATACTTTTTTCTTAATAAAAATACTGGTTGTACGCACATGAAATGTATTTCTGGAAATGGACCTAGGAGTTCCTAGGAAACTAAATTTTTTTAGCTTATAACAATATCATCAGTTATCAAAAGATAACTTAAATTTTTACATATTATTACGTATAATTTTTACTATAAAGAATACGTTGCAAATGTTTAATATTTCTGCATTAGTTGTAATAATTCAAAATATTGGCATTAATCTCAAATCGATTAGACAAAGTTGGGAGGCAAACTTTACGCATGTTCCTTTTACGGCGGAAATATTATACGAATGTAGAGGAAATAACAAAATAATAAATAAAATTGTTATGGTTACCTATTTATGTAAGTTATATTATTATACCGGAGTTCGTTCAGAACTGGCTTTTGAATGATTTATCTTTGCTTTCAAATTTAAAATAATAATATACACTAACCTATTCGAGGACCTTAAAAACTACTAACAAACTCTTCCATCTATATCTGGATGATTTATTTTGTTTTACAGATATCATTTGGGAACAATAGCCTATGGGTCTTTGATTATTGCCATCTGTAACTTCATCCGCGCTATACTTGAATGGGTCGAAACCAAACTGAAAAAGTACGACAATTCGTTCACCCGGGCCATCTTCACATGTATGCGATGCTTCTTTTGGTTGTTGAACAAATTCTTGCGGTTCGTCAACCGAAATGCATACATCATGTGTGCAATGTACGGAAAAAACTTTTGCACTTCAGCTAAACAGGCGTTTGATCTATTGTTGAGGAATGTATTGCGTGTGGTGGTCGTGGACAAGGTATATTGTAGACAACTCAGATATATTATATAGGTATATATAATCCTTGTGTGTAATTTCATTATATGGATGAAAACAAATTTTTCATGGGAAACTGAAACATATTAGTTTTTCTGATTAGCATTTCACTGATGGCACTTACATTTTCTTTTCTGGATTTTGAAAATTAATATTTAAGCACCTGTATATTATAATAAAATAACATAACGAGGAAATGCAAAGTCAAATAAATTCAAAAATAGTAAAGTTATTGTTATGGTCTTGTCTTATTGGGCTGAAATAGTCTGAGTTGTCTTCAGAAAATAGACAATTAGGTAAAATATTTTTATTGTTTATTCACTTGCCCTGTGGAGGGGGCTAAGAATACCTCCACGGTTTCCTCATGACTGTCGTAGAAGTCGAAAGTGTTTTGGGTTAGATTCGCACTTGAGTACGCAGGATAGGTTCAAAGTGAGAGAGAGTAGGTACGTGGAATATAGGAACATTGACAGGTAGGAGTAGGGAGTTAGCAGAAGTTTTGAAAAGGAAGAATGTGAATATTTAGTTTATATGAAGTTTATCTAAAGCAGCAAAAAGTACAGTGAGTAAAGCTAAATTAGAGAAATTTGATGAGTTGTATGAGAGGTTAGGAACTAAAGAAGGGGAAATAGAAGTGTACAGGCTTGCTAAGGAAAGAGAAAAACAATCCAGGGACTTTAGAAATGTTTGGTGTATAAAAGATGATGGTAGGAGGGTGTTAATAGAGGAAAAGGAAGTGATAAAGAGATGGAAAGACTATTTTGAGGGATTATTAAATGAGGAATTTCCGAGAGGCAATTGATCGGGTAGAGTGGAATTTGGGTATGGTAGATTTAATAAGGGAAGAGGAAGTGTGGAGTGCTATGAGAAAAATAAAAAATAAGAAAGCGGTGGGACCGGATGGAATACCAGTAAAAGTATGGAAAGTATTAGGAAGTTTAGGTATACAATGGCTGACAAAGTTCTTTAATAAGATACTAGTAGAAGGAAAAATTCCAGAAGCGTGGAGGAAGAGTTATGTAGTACCAACATTCAAGGCTAAAGGAGATGTACAGGATTGTGGAAATTATAGAGGGATAAAACTTATGAGCCACAGTATATTTGGGAAAAGATAATAGATAAAAGGGTAAGAGGTGAGACAACTGTTACTAGAAATCAGTTTGGGTTTATGCCTGGGAAGTCAACAATGGAGCCAATATTTTGTGTGAGACAGATTGTAGAGAAGTACAGAGAAATCAAAAAGAAA
>JAIPRL010000435.1:0-68498 GCA_025469235.1 Pemphigus obesinymphae | reverse complement strand
GTATGGAACGGAATGTTGGGCAGTAGGTAGAAAGATAGAACAGAGAATGAGTGTAGCTGAGATGAGAATGTTAAGGTGGATGAGTGGGGTTACTAGAGAGGATAAAATAAGGAATGAGTATATCAGATGTAGTATAGGGGTAGCTTCGATAGTAGACAAAATGAGAGAGAATAGATTAAGATGGCTCGGGCATGTATTAAGGAGGGATGAGACTGAGGCAGTAAGATTAGTAAGAGAAATGCATGTTGTTTGTAAGAGGGGGAGGGGAAGACCGAAAAAGAGATGGTGGGGTGTAATGGCGAGTGATATGAGGAAGGTGGGAGGAAGTGAAGAAGATGCGGGAGATAGAGTTAAGTGGAAGTGTAGGACCAGGGTGGCCGACCCCAAATAGTTGGGAGAGAATGCGAAGGAGAAGAAAAAAATTCATTGGTATCAAAATAACAGGGTATACACTTCAATCTTAGTTATTATTTATTATTATCGAATTTTTGTATATAAATTTAGGCATAGCTTTACACAATTTCTACTCATAATCTTCAAAGTAGCGAATATTATAGACCCTAGCTCATGTGATAATTTTAACAACTTGGCCAGGTACATAGGCAGAACTTTTTCCATGAGAGAAAGGGCAGACTGGTGTAGTATTACAAGCCAGGAATTATTTTTGGTCAGACCAATCATTAGCCCTTCTAAGAAAAATACTTTAAAACTAAGTTGTTTTAATATACGTAGTAGGATCAAAAAGTTCCCGGAATTTATTTATAGAAAAAAAAAAACTATTTTTCTTATCAAATGTCTGATTATTATAATTAAAAGTAGACATTACTAGCTATCTGTAGGCTTAATCATTAAAATTACATTAGTCTCATATGAGCCGTAATCGTGTCCATACTAAATTGAGTTTATATATTTTTTCATCATATTTTGAAGTTGGCAGCCGGCCACTCCACTCTTCATCATCAAGTGACTCTTGACCATTTTTGAACCGTATAAACCAATTATAAACAGCTGTTTTCTTTAATGCTTCACCACCATAAACTGTTATCAAACATTCAAGCGTTTCTGCAGCAGTTTTTCCATGTTAAAAACAAAATTTAATGTTGTCGCATTGTTCAAATTGTGACATTTTGAAAAAATGTGTAAACTCAGTTTCATATCGATACGATAAGGTCGTAACTCAATTTTCATCAGTTTTCAGGGCAACTGTTTCAATATTTTAAAGTAAATTTCTAATTCTGAATTTTAATATTTTTAGTTACATTTTTTCCATTATCCTTTTTCAAGACCATATTAAAATACTGATTTTTAAAAAACAAAATTGTTATCAGTTTTCACTGATTTTGCTGAGATACAATCCTGTTTAAATGTTCAATACCATAGTTCAACTCTTTTTTAACTTTAATATCTAGCCAGTTATTTTCATTCCTAATTCTTTTTATTGTTTTTTCTTTTGGAGTAATTTTTCTTTTTTTTCTATTTTCTGTGATTTCTGTACTCAGTTGATAAATTAACAATAATTTTATTAACATTTATTTTATACTATAAAATTGAATTTTATTTTTATAATAAATCATAATTATTGTTAATGTTCAAAATATTTTTAGAATTTGTTTAAGAAAATATTAGCATTATTGTGTAATTTACATTATATTGTTTTACAGTATTATAATATAAGAAAAATTATATTTTAATATAAAAGTAGCTTAATATCCTATTGATAATAATTGTTTAATGATAAAAAAAAAATGATTACCTCTTTTGAAATTGAATCATCAGGGACAGAATCTTCCACATTTTCTACATTTATGTACCTATGGATTATACTCTGGATCTTTGTCACTGTCATATTCAAAATCATCACTACTCATAGTACCATACACATACGAATTATATCGAATTATATATGGAAGAATCAATTGATTCATTATCACTCAAATCCTATTAAGAAATGTTTATAATATGACAGACAATATAAACTATAATCACATAATCAAATAGTAGTATTAGAATAATTAACATTAATTAATAATATTATAATTAAATTGACAATATTAGTTATTAAACATTATTTTATAGGTATTATATTTAACTATGTTTTGAAATACAATTTTGAATTTCATATCATAAATAATATCCAATTTCCCTATTTATGTGTATTATATGGGAAAATAGTTTACTATCAATTAAAATGAGACTTTCATTATAAATTCTTCACACCTGAATGTATTTTATTTATATTTTATAGATGAAAAAAATATTATAATTATTAAATTTACTGTGACATAACCAATTAGCAATGATTACTGTAATACCTAATAATAATATATTATAGCAATGACCAGTGGCGCATACAAGTTTTCAAGAACACCATGCAGTAATAAAATTTGACACCTGACAACATACAAAATCCTCTTTCATTATCTTTTATAATTATTGTGAATCTAAAATATAGGTAATGACTAATTTCTGATTATAATACAGATAATTGTATATGATAAACATGCAACAAAACTGTCTTGAAATAATAAATAATAATCATAACCCACCCACCACTCCACTCTGACAGACAGCAGTTGCATTACTTCAAATCTTAAGTAGGTATACGCCACTAGTAATAACTAATATTGTCACAGATAAGTTTTATTACTTACTATATAACCTATACCTAGTGATTCATTTCTTAATATTATATATTTGATTAAAATAAAATATGTATTACTTACGGTTTTAATAATATTATTATCATTATATTGATCCATTATAATATTATTATACTGTTAATAATTAATATTGAAACTTTATAACTTTTAACATATACAAAAAAATAAAATAAAATGTTTTTTTTTTTTTTGTAAAAACATGAATAAAATGTTAACGTTAAATACACAAAATTGCAATTAAAGTTTTACCAAATCGCACATTATCTTAATTATTGATAACATTTGGATTAAAAATAGATAGGTAAATACAAATTGAAAATAATACTATTTTCGGCGGGATTTATTTATTTTTTCTGGTCGTAACTAAACGTAATACGTTAATAGGATAATATTTTGATACAACTTTTTCGTGGGGAATGAAGAAAATCGCGCTCTATCATTTGTTGGTATTAACTCAAAAATGACAAAAATTGAGTTACGACCTTCTTTGCTGCGGGTATCGATATAGACACAATTACGACTCATATGAGACTAATGTAATTTTAACGATTAAACCTACAGATAGCTAATGTCTACTTTTAATTTTAATAATCAGATATTTGATAAGAAAAATAATTTTTTTTCTATTAATAAATTCCAGAAACTTTTTGATCCTACTACGTATAACAACCTCTATAGAAAATAAAATATTAAAATAACCACAATAAAATTGTATTCGCCACAACTATTTAGCAATTTTACATCTCAATCTTAATTAATATCTTAATATTTTTTCCTCTCAATTAAAAAATTTACTGGAAAATGTAATAAAAAATATAGCCAGTTTAAAGAATTTATATAGAATATCTAGATCCTAGACTAGACTCTAGAAAAATCTTTATATAGCCTGTACAATCACTGCAAATGTGATTATATACGAATATAGATATATAAAAAAATATAATTTTCTGATATTCCTAATTTCGTTCAATTTTATTATATTAATTTTCAGATTATATTACGTATTAACAATGTATATACTTAGTATATATACTACAATGTGTATACTTATTTTAATATATCCTTTTTGATTACAGAAATATAATTAGGCACATGGTATTGTTTTAAAACTCCCTAACATTTGCTAAATGAATAATTTTAAAAATATTTAGGTATATAGATAATTTAACTATATGTTTTATCTATGCTACAAAAGCGCATGAAATAAATTATAAAAAATATAGTAAATAATTAAATATATTAATTCATTTTTTTTCTTTTTAAATTAAAACACTTTTAAGATCCAACATTTACAGTCTATTAAAACTCATACCAGAATTTAGCTCGTCTACAGTAAAAATAATAGGACTAGGGACGAGCGAGTTCAGTCTTGCATTAGATTATAATTAAAAAATTTAATTAATAAACGTATATACAATTCGATAATATAAATAAAAAGGTAAGTATATAAAAACTTACACATGTACAAACAATATAATGTTTTTATTAAAGTAATAACTACATTAGTTTTTTTTCAAAATGTAAAATTCTGTGAACTGATCATTGTTTGTTTCGAGACAGTATAGTCGAATACCTACATACTTCCAGAAATACATCCATCTTTTTAAAATACAAATAAACTAATATATTTATTTTTTTGATTAAAGTTAAATTAAATTTTAAAATATAAAAAAATATAAAAATATAAAAAAATTATAACAGTCAATTATTATAGCAGGTCACAAAGAATTATCTCGGTGTTCCACTAGGCTAGTTCACCCCTACATGAGGGAGCCAAATTTTTTTGGTCTTTCAGTTAATAAACAAACAAAAAAAAAAAATAGGGAATAGAAGAAGCAGTTTATTTTCATGGGATAGAATTTGGTAGATATTAATATGTTGAATTTAGAAGCAATTTCTTTAAATAAAATAATTCGTAAAATGTTTTTGAAAAATGTTTGATTTAATATATAGATATTATGATAGTAAGATGCATATTCTGTGAAAATTTCAAATTTGAACTCCTATTTTTCAGAATTACACGGCGACAACTCGTTCTTTTACCTTCCGTTTTAGTTTTTCCTTATGAAAAAGTAGAAAATAACCTTTGAGAGTACCATCCTGATTAAGGGATAAGGGATCCTGATAAGGGTGTAGTCAATCGTGCTTTTACTGAACCAAAAACTTATTCTTCATTTGTATATAATAAATGTGTTTAATGGGCTCAATGTGCTAATTAAAAAATAAAAATAAATAAATACTTAAATTGATTTTACATTTGTTTTTAAAACATTTTTCATGTTCTTTTATCAAAAAAAAAAAATCACTATTTTCAAGATTTTCTAATAGTTGCCCCATTGACAACCTTCCAAAATCTTTTTAAATTTAATAATTAATTTTGGAGATACATTTTTAAGTGTAAAAATTTTAATTTCTAAACATTCCTATATTTATGTGATATGAGAAAAAAATTAATTGCTTGCTAGATATATAATATGTAGTATTAATTACCTAATATAGAACCAGTTAAAATTGCATTACGTCTGACACAAAATCCTGTACAACTCTTTATGTCTGGAAAAATTTAAACAATAAATTTAACAATAAATATCACTGTTTTACAGTAAACCTCTATCTTTCTCACTCTACTCAGAGTCAAAAAAGTCACATATAGGTAATAATGAACAATTTATAAATATTAATAATATTTATTTTTGATGTAGATAAATGTAGGTTACATAATATATAAAACTTCTATAGAGAATGTAAAAACCTTAAAAAAAAACTGAAGGGACTAACTCAGGCCCTTCCCTTGGCTATGTTTCTAAACTTAACCCAATCTGACATCCTATAGAAAGTTCCCCATAAAAACATATCTTATTGTTATAGGTGACTGACTTCATACTATTTGTTGGCAAGATCATCATAACAGGCGCTACCATAGCAGCGTTTTACTTTGAATATTACGAACCGACTGAGCCAATCAAACAGTTTGCATTCATTGACCAACCACCTGTTCTCAATTACAAATGGCTACCAATGATCATAGTTGGCGTTGGATCCTGGGTAATATCGTCCACTTTCTTCCATGTGTATTCTATTGCCGTTGACACTCTGTTCCTGTGCTTTTGTAAGTATTTCATAACATTGTAAAAATATATATTATTAATTTATTTTATTTATTTATCTTAATATAATATACATGTTAATTTTTAAAAGGTCTTTTAAACTTGTAATATAGCTCTAATAATAAATGCATTAGTTATCAAGAAATATTTTATTCTAATCATTTTTATAAATTAAAAACAAATGTTAGCTACTGCTAGAAAACTTGTAATGATTTTATTTTGGTCAATATTAAAAAACCAGTTCATCAAATGTCTGAAAAACTTGCATTTATAAATTTGTCTATAACAATATTATAAATTACAAAATAGTGTTACCTTCAAATTTGAAACTGATGGTGTTTATTTTGCTTCATCTTCATTCAATAATCAATCATTTTGTTTTTATCCTAATATTTATAAGAAAAATATTTTTTTATTAGAAAATTAAAAATATTAATTTATATTTGTTAGAAAATAAAATAATATACATAATTCAATTGAAACCAATAATAACAATGCCAAGATTATTATTTGTAATGATTTTTTTTTTATATTTATTAATTACTTACTGGTTTCAGTGAAAAAATATTTTCAGGTAATTAAAATAACTATAATATAAATAATATAACTAAAATTTATGTTAAAAAATGTAATAATATACTCAATAAGGATTATATATATTTCTTTTATTACCTATTCTTGATATAGTTGGAACATTAAATGTTTTAAAATTTAAAATTTATTTTATTTTAACAATTTTGCACTCTTTGAGATGTACAATCTTAAGGTAAAGTATCTACCCTTTACTCCTTCTATAACATGGCCCTAAGTCATAAAAATAAAATTATAGAAGTAATTTAAATTTTATTGTGGAATTAGAATTTAAAAACCCAATTTGATAATGATGAGCTCTAACTACCATACTCTATATAAACTTAATAAACTTAAATTAACAAAAAAATGACCAAAATTTAATAAAACCCTAGTCTAGGGTCTATAATATTATATATTATATATATAGGGATTAAATGTCTACCTGTATAATTAAAACTAATTATACTTTACATATTCTATTTGTATTTGTTCAAAATATTCAAATTTAAAACTATGTTTAAGTATAAATTATTAAAATGTTAGTATTAGGTGTGGATATTAGTGTAATTTTTTCTATATGACCAATATACTTATATAATTCATATAAAACTTGATATAAATATAAACAATTTGTTTTACAGTTTTTAATTCACTTTTTTTGGATAATTTTAGATTTTATTCCTAATTGTTGACATGAGCTTTAATTAATATTATTTATCATTGTATTAATTTAACATATTATATATTATACTGATTGCTGAGTTCAAATAAACTAATAGTATTATTTTCCGTTAAAAATTATAAAACAATATAAAAATGTTACATGATGCCTATTATATTAAATAAGCACTATATTATGGTAGCTTTTATTTATAATTTTACATGTAAATAAATAAATAATATTATCTATTTACTGGCATTAATGGAAAATAAATCGATATTAATGCTTTTTAGTATAGTTATATTAATATTATATTAGTTTATTTTACAACTAAAAATATGTACTCTAATTATTACCATTACAATCCATATATTATGTGTTTATAGAATTATAATTAATTTTATTTCCAATTTTTTCACATAATGGAATTTTATAACATTATTTTAACTTTTTTTTGTAATTTTTATCTATCATATATTTTATATGTGTACCCCCCCCCCCAATATGGCCCTGGTTTTAAGTACTTATAAAAACAAATGGTTTATATTCACTTGTTTTAAAATAAATATGTATTCAAACTCATTAGTCATTATCATTGGTTTTAGTGGAAGACTCGGAACGAAACGATGGTTCAGCTGATCGACCATACTTTATGTCACAAAGGTTAATGAACATCTTAGGAACAAGGAATGACCAGTCATTCCCAATGCGTTGACAAAATTATGACCCACAAAAATGCCCGCGTGTTCATGTATAAAACAAAAATGATTATTACTCTATTTTATACTGATATTTTTCAATTTTGATTTATAAACATTATATATTATTTTTAGCATTATATGTAATAAACCTATTATTCTTTAGGTGTATAAATTATTTTGTGATAAAGTAGGTATATACAATTGATTATCATTACTTATTATTATTTTATTGTATACGACAATACAATGAGTTTACAAATAAAATTATACGCTTTATGAATAATATTAAAAATAAATAAAAATGTAAGGCTGTTTTTATAATAAATGATTTCATTACTTTATATTGTTATTAAAAGAAAAAATCCTATACATATAATGTATTATATTATTATATGTGTGTATAAAGTACCTATATATTTTTATGGTGTATTTATATCACGATAAAAAACGTAAAACGTATTTACCCAGCGACTAGATTATTATTAATCATAATATAAAATGTTTACTGTTATGTAATAATAGTTTCAATCATTGTTCACCTCTATTTGAAAATCAAATTTAACATGTACATTTTGAGCTTACCAAAGTTAGTCTTAAAAAATAATGACAAAAAGAAATATAATAACTAATTAAACAGAATAATAGAAAGAAATGAAAGAATTAGAAATCTAAAAACAAATGTGATACTTCATTAGTACATTATATCTGTGACATTATGGAAGAATCTGATAAGTACATTTTTATATACTATGAGAAATTGAGTTTGAAAGTTTAAAAAGAAATATAAAATCACTTTTTTATAGAACTTATTTTGTGATTTTGTTTTATTCCTGAATATATCATTGTTTCATATAAATTGCTGTGGTGAAGAAAAACATATAATGTATTACCATTATATAATTATAATTATATTTATAACTATATTAACATACCAATGTATAATAAATGAAAAAACAAACACCTCATATCCCCATTGTGTTCGTTTATTTGTAGTTACTAGTAAATAGTTGAGGGATATTATTGACTTAGTTATTAGGGAGAAAGATATTATTAGATATTATTCGTTTTGTTTTATAATAATAGGTGTTTCATAAAGTGTGAAATTTTTTAAAATGCTATAAGTCAGCTAAAATCCAGACTAAATTAAAAATGTTTATTTTATTATATCCAGAATACAATCTGATTTTATGATGAAAAATGATATCCAACATATGTCCACTTTCACTTTCATCAAACATAGTCATCCTGTCAGACAATCTATCGATTTAGCTGATTACCCGTTGAAATTCAATGATCGTCTGATTTCCCTTCATGATATCGACCATGAATGGCTTTCAAGATTTAGCGATATCATACCTTGTGAAGTCATAAGTTTATGTAAATAAGCCTTAACTGATTTGAAGGGAAATTTGACATGTAATCGGCCAATTCTATAAAGGCGTCTGTAACAGAGTGATCATAATTTCAACAATCGGATGGTCTGTATATGCTGGATATAACTTCATCATTAAATTAGAATGTATTGTGGATGTAATGAAATAAAAATTTTGAATTTCACCTTGATTTTTTGTGATTCATTACATTTTTAAAAATTGTGCACTTTATTAAATACCCTATAGTTTTATTACATAGTTATGGAAGACATTGTTGATTTGACAATCGATTGCCTTTACATTTTTTATTCGTATTTACTAGGGAAATAGAAAATAGAAAATCTAGCACATTTGAAAAATGTGCTTTTCCTAATGTTCGTCTGTCTGATTTTAAAATTTTATAAATTAAATATCAATAATTACAATTTTTATTGGTTTTGTTAGTTTTAGGTTTCCATACACAAGTGTAGTAGGTTAAACAAATTTCAATATTGGTATATAATTTCATTAACATGAAATAATTAGTTTTTAAAATGTACTAAAATAATTGTTGATATTTTTTTGATAATTTAAGAAAAGAAGATCTATAGTCGGGAGAATAAAAAGTGACCCCTGGCAAATATGTTGTCAACTTTTATTTTTTTATAAACAGCAGTTAAACTAAGTTACACGGCGCGAGACATGTGGTTGGTGTAGAATATCAGCTGAACTACTACATTTTTGTATAACTTCCCAATACCGTGACGGAAACCCTCAATATTTTTTTTTCACCCGACAATAGAGAAAAATATTTTATAGAAGTAATTGCAAAATTAAAGTGCATTATAAAATGAAAAATAAACTAATATTATAGATAACAATTTCCAAATAATGTTTCAAAGCTACATAAATTACTATGTATAATAAGATTTAGTAGATTATTCTGTTTTATATCTATCATGAATATTAGAGGAACAATGCCAAACATAGCTGGACAGAGCGAAAAGAGATAATCAACATTCAGAATGTGCAGAATTTCTTCTAAAATCTTAGTAATTTATTGTATAGTACGATTTGGATTTGGAAAATAAATTTGAATTTATCAACAAATTTTTAATTTACTGTTTTTTTAATTTTTTATCTAATATTTTAAAATTTGTTTAACAAATATTTACTAATTTTTAATTTCATAAAATAATTTTAAGAAATGCATAGGAAAAAATATTTAAAAAATAAGAAAATCCACTAAAGAAAGAGTTGTTGACAAATTTAAATCATTTTCAAAATTTTGATAGGACTACACCTATTTAATAAATCACTAAAATGCACAAGAGATAGGTATTTGTAGTGAGTTTTGCTCAGAGCGAGCCCCCTTAATTGTATAATTATGAGTAAGAATATGGCGGTTATTCGAAACAAATGATAGAAAACAACATTGGGTAGGTATCTACGTAGACTTTTTTCGAAATATTAATTTTTTTAAATTTTGTTTAAATTTATTTTTAAACTTGATTTTATATTGCTTAGGACGTGGCAGAGTGTACGAAATTTTTGGAATATGATTAATAATATGATATAAGTAATACATTTTGGTACCGGTTTTGAGCATATTTTTCAACCTGTGGATACCAGTGTAACAAAGCTGACTCAAACAATTTTATTGTATACATATTGCTTTGTATGAATTCTTTTCTTCTATATAAAACGTTAATTATTAAAATATTCATTTTTATATTTTGTATTTTTTCCAATTATTTAAAAAACTATATGAATAGGTAATTATTAAATAATCAACAAAATAAATTTAATCTATACAATATTTCCCATTAATATATTAAACGCTTGACATTTGACTATTATTCCAAGATAAAACGTATACATTGCGAAAATGTTTTATTAATTTATTTGATCATACAGTAAAATTAACAGATTTGATTCCTAAATCCTAGGTTTTATTTTACTTGTAATTTTTGTCTAGTATTTAGATACACCATACATTTAGTTTGTGTTCATGTTAATTCAAATATATTTTATAAAGTAAATTGTTTCGCATAAATAAAACTCATAATCTGCTCGAAAGTGGTGCTAATAAATAATGCATTTTCAGTATCCATTTACAAAATTGGCCGATAATATTTCTTTATTACATGTTTTTTATTTAGCTTATTCATTATTCTAGATTTTCCGATTATCACAACGAATAGCTTACTAATCTGATGTAATAAATCGGCGCCAAAAAATGTAAATCTGCAACACTATCAATGCACCAGTATAATCAGGATTGTTATGTTTAAACATTTTGTTTAAAACATCAAAAAAACATATTGATTTTGTTTAAAATGTTTAAAACTCCTGTTATATCCTGTTATATATCAATAAAAAAAATTTTTTTATTCAAAACAACGTTTTTAGTCATTTTTACATTTTTAAGTTTCAAAAATCTATATTATACAACATTATCAAATCTAATGTACATAAAATATTGAATAATTGGTTTTATGTTAAAAGACCTTTGTAAATGATTTGTCACTGAAGCTCCACTGTGGCAAGACATATTCACGGTATCACAAAAGTATATAAACCACAGACTAAAAGATATTTTTTTGATTATTATCGATATCAATCACAATTATTTTATTGATTATAAATATAATTCTATGAATTATTATTTATTATTATTATTATTATTATTATATAAGTTTTAATGTAATACTTATATTGTTTATATTATTATAAATATAAAATAATGTTAATATATACTTATGCTTTGTATTTAAATTACAACAGGCGTGAATCCAAGGTGGGGGGGGGGCGTGCACTCTATTCAAATTCCAAAATAAATATACTTATAATATGTTATATCTATAAACATAATTTTAGACGAATAGTAGTGTACCAGTGTTATAAAATATTGGAGTAAAAATATTTAAATAGGTATTTCTAGTGTATTTTAAATCTTTTTTTTTTTTTGTACTTTTACAGAAATTCAAATACTTATATTTAAATAGGTACTTTTTTTCATTTAAAAATTTTATTTTTATTTTTGTATTGTCATTATCTGATGATTATCATTATGTATGTTGATCGGACGTGGTATTGATGGTGCAATTTTGACAAAAAAAAAAAGGGGGTAGGATTTCCAATGGAAACTTTGAAAAATCATGCAACTTAAATGTAATAATTAATTAAACATTTGATGAAAAAACATATATATGTATGTATGTTTTTACTTTAAATTAAACAATATTACCTACTTGTTAATAAACAATAGGTATTTATAATGTTATTAATAGGGCTTGGAAGTTATTTCAATTGCATGTTTTTTGTGGGATATTAGATTTATTGCTAAGTAAGCTAGAAATTAATTCCAAAGTGCTACAAAAAAAAAATATTAAAAGTTTATAGTGCATATTTTTGCATATTTAGTAATTTTTTATTTTAAGAGCATATATTTTATGCATTTACAATTTTTTGGATCATATTTAATGATTAATGATAAAATAATTAAATATTCGTAAATTAAAAATATGTTAATTTGATAGTTATCATTATATAATATTATATCGTGTTTTTCAAATAACTAGTTGATATAAAACCAAAGTTTTTAATATTTATACTTAAGAGCTCGTTTTTATTATATAGAATAATATTTAATAATGTGTTGGTATTAACTATTGTTATTGTGTGATGGTTATTTCGATCGTATATGGTACATCAAATTCATTAAAATAAACTAACAATATTAATTCTGGGTTTTACTATTAATAGTATTATAAAATTAAAAATATTTGTATTTATGTAAAAAAAAAAAAAGAATAAGTACATATTGATACTATTGATACTTTTAAGTGAATAAATACACGTATGTTTAAAACTTTTTAAGAGCATTAAGTTCGGAGCCTTAGTAATATTAATATAATATCAATAATAAATAAATAAAAATATAAAATGTTTGTTCTTATATATATATCAATTTTATCAATAAATTATTAATGCATATCAATATTGAGATAGATAAACAATGTTTATTGTGCATTTCAGTATTTTACATTTACATTAGTCAAACCTAATAATATATGAGTAGTATGTATGATAATAATTTAAAAATTATTTGAATAGTATTTAAATACTTTTACAAAGTATTTGTATTTGTATTTAAATACTTTTTGGTAAGTATTTTAAATATTGTATTTAAATACATTTTAAAAGTATTTTTTTTTTTACAACACTGATAGGTACCCACAAAATTACTCAAGGGTATAAGCCACCCTTCCAATAAAAATTTATGGATCCACCCCTGGATTACAAATGTCTATATAAATGCTATATAATCAATATATTTTTTAATAATAACCGTGGTAATAAGTAATAACCAAATTGAATATTAAATATTTTGACAATAATATCTTAATAAAACCAAAAGTTAAGTAATTTTAAAGTTATATAAACATAATATGCTGTCGCCTGTCACCAATATTATTTAACTTAATATTAGAGAGAGTAATCAGAGAAACAAATAGTAGCAATAGAAAACGATGAAAAAACGGAGTACATGTTGATAAGTCGCCAGGGCAGAGAATATCAACGAGGACAATTTATGAATGTTTAGGGACATGTATTTAAGAGAGTCATACATTTTAAATACTTGGGACACCTACTAATACAAGACAATGACTTGAAAATGGAAATTAGTACAAGAATAACAAAAGGTGTTTTTTTTAGTCTTGGAAAAATACTGAACTGAAGAACTATATCAACAAACCTAAAGCGATACAAATATACACGACCCTGATACGACCTATAATACTATATGCCTCAGAAACATGGCCATTTAGGAAAGTGTTCAGAAACAAGACTAAAAGTATTTGAAAGGAGAGTCCTACGGAAAATGTATGGCCCATGTGTCGATACTCACACGAGAGAATAAAGGAAACGACATAATTATTAACTCAAAAAACTGTTCCAAAGACCGAACATCACAAATGAAATTAAAAAAAGAATATTGACGTGGGCCGGACATTTTGGCGGAGATTAGGGTCTATAATTAGTATAACAATTGAGAAGAACCCTGTCGGTAAAAGACCACTGGGAAGATCACGATTACGTTAACAAAACCGAGTGAAAGCGGACGCAGGAATGATCCAACCAGAAATACCATGGAAATATTGGCGGAAGATAGAGATGAATGAAGAAAAATCTATTTTGTGGTATGGTCTCAACGATCGAAAACCAATAAAAAAAAAATTATTATACAATAGTAATATAAAATATATACTTAATTTAAGCTTGTATTCCATATCCATGTTTCAATTTGGACTTTTCTGCTAGATTTATACTGGAGTTTTTTTTCATGGACTTTTTTTTCTTTGGCTTATGTTTCTGTTACCCTACAAAAATTATATGATTCATCGATTTTTGATTACCCAATTTTTTTTTCCACAAAATTCATATTTTTAAAAAAACGTTTAAAACAAAAATAAACGTGTTTAAAACATGTAAAAAAACATCATAAAAACCATTTAAAAAGCCATTTTTTTATTTTTTTAAACCTGTGTTTTTACAACTCTGGGTATAATACACCGGTTTAAACTAACTAATTTGTAGTTTGAGTTAAATACGACAAATAAATAATACACAGGCATAGAAAAAAAAAATAAAATAATAAATCGTTTATATAATTTTTATTGGGTCTGGCGTCAATATTTTTAAAAATCTAAAGGACACCATACATCCGATTTTTAAGAGGTTTTATATAGGCAATTTATTATGAAATTTAAAAAGAAATGAAAATCTATGCTTTAAAATTTACTTTAAAAATGTTTTACCATTTATACCATTTATAATTGTCGGGCAATCACAATATGTGTTTACGCACTTTTAACATATTTGTAAGTTGATGAAAATAAAAAATGCTAATTCAAGTTTTTCATTGAAAAATTGTCGGTGTGTCTCTTAATTACATTTGCTAGTTTTTTGTCGCTAAATATAGTATAAATAACAGTAGATGGAAATTACATTTGTAGTATAGTAAAATACTTTTTCGCCTGATATTTTGTCAGTTAAACGTCGTGCTTTCGTGAATATGATGACACGGTCAAAAATAATTACTAATAAAATACTTTTGTCGGAGAGTTCTCTGTCAGGTGTTGAACTCGAAATATTTATCTGCTTCTGTAATGATTATAAAAATTGGATGTTTTTATTAGTGGACTTAAAAAGTTAGATATTATTATAATTGAATATTGTGAAAGTGGGGATATATTGTGTCAGTAGACTTTAAAAAATTTAACTTAAAAAAGTACTAAAATACACTTTAATTCTGAGACCGCATATTGTAATAAAATAAGTAATATATTGAAAATATATATTATGAAACAAGTCATGATTTAATATTATAATAACTAACAACAATGTTGGCGATAACGATAGGGATAGTGTTATACACGAATGAAAAGAGAGAAAAACACCATCTGTGAAAAATTTCTGGGCACGCCTACAACCTATCGATCAGTAACACATTTTAATATTAAAAATTATAATTTATTTATTTACTTTAAATAGTTTAATAATCTTAGATGTGTCTATTGTATTTAATAATAAGATTATCTTATACATTTTTTGCTTATTTATCTAAAAAATAATAAAAAAAAACTATTCTAAAATTGTTATAAAGCACATAGGCCGTCTCATTGCCACCCCTGACCTTATAATATACGCTGTAACAGTAAATAATGCCTATAAAACACATAAATATTAATAAATGCATTAAATCATAAATGGCTTTTATAAAATGTTTATGTAAGGCGAACATCACAACCAAATAGGTACAAACATTATGATTATGAACGTTTTACCTAGCTAGTATAAATTATACAAATTTAACGACCATGAAAATACCTATATTTAAACCATTGTAATGTAATTTTTAATTATATCTAGCAATTCAAAATTATAATATCAATTATTACTAAATAAATCAGCTAATTATTATTAGCACATTTTTATTGCACAATAATAATATACAATGTATTGGTAGCTATTTACGTTTATTTATTAAAAACTATATTGGCCATTTTTGTTAAATTCAATATTATTAATTTAATCTTCCAACAATATTATATATCTTTATTTGTCTGCACATTAATCTACAATAACTATTATACTCATTTAATATATTCTATATGTTAATCTCCATATTTATCTCATTTATATACTATCAATTGTCTCTTTTTCTTTTTTTTTTTTTTTTGCATACTACATTAAATTGTTGATTGGCGTAAATAAACAGAAATAAATTATTAAATTTACCTATATTGTAACCAAGGAAAATTATTTTCAACAGAACTGCAATCTCAAATTGTTTCATCTCTGTCAATGAGCCACAGTGTAATAAAATTCTGTATTATAAATATTTTGTTAAGGAGTCCCTGTAAAATATAATTTAAATTTCTATCCTTATAATATAATGTATTATTACTTAAACAAAAGTATTTCTATTTTAAATAATGTACACTGCAGGAGTGTTTTTAATAATGGAGTTTGACGTGGCGATTGTCCCTCCTTGAAGTTTTTTTTTATAATTATATTTTAGGAGTATAAAATGGATATGGAGTAAGAATTACCCCTTTATTTAATAAATATCCCTATTTTCAAGCCCTTTAAATGAGCTTAAAGTCCGCTTCTAGTACACTGTACAATACGATTATTTTTAATAGATAATATATTAGTCCGTTATTTTTAAATAATATTATATATCATGCCTTTATTGTAACCAGAAAAAAATATTTTTAATAGAACCAATTTTTAATGACTTGGATTACAAAATGAGTTATATGATCGTAATAATATCAATTTTATGTCTTTAACCGAAACATTAAATTATCGTGCTTTGGCATAGGTATAATTATGTTAAGTGATAAATAAAAAAATTAAAAATTAAATGTTCTTTCACTATATTTAAGGAAACACAAATATTAATATAGTAATATATATATAGTAATCAATTCTGCAGAATCTACACTTTATATTTCATCAAAAACTATTTGATTGTACAATAAATTAAATGTAGCTTTTTGTGTTATTCATACGTTTAATTATATATAATTTAATTTTTGATCAAACCGTTGTTTTAGGAAAAATAGCACTTCCTGTAGACATTTTTGGACAGATAAATCATTAATCATATTATTTTTTTAAAAAAACATGGTAGGTACCAAATAATATTATAAAATAACAGGATTCAGGAATTTAGCAGTGATTAACAGTTAGTAAATTGCTCCTTGTCAATTATTGTCTTGTTAATATTTTTAATTCTGCTATTTTCTTAGATCAGTATTATAAGTGCTACCTATTTATTAGCACTGTGTACTAAAATAGTTTTCAATTTTATAAAGGTACCTACTTTTCAAAAATACTCAACAAAGTATCATCAGTAATGGCGATAAAAGGTAATTTTTCTTATTTAATATGCCAATGAAAAACTTGAATTGGCATTTTTAATTATTATCAACTTAAAACATGTTAGAAATACAAAACAAAAATCAATTATAGCTAGCAACATTATCTTGCAACTGATGGAACCGATTTTTGATATATGCATTTTTACACGTTGTATGAGCTGTTAAAATATATGTTTTAATTTTTCAACAGTTCATTAAACGTGTAAAATTGCATTTATTAAAAATCGACCTCATTATTATTATTATTATTATTATCTATAAAATAATTTGGTCTTTATATTATATTTTTTATTTCATCTTCTCTAATATTCTCAAGCTGATAAAAATAAAAATGCATAAAAATGTTTTTTTTTTTTTTTGAAACAAATATCGTGATTACACCACAACTAAACATAGTATTAATACAATACAATTTTTAAACTACTTTAAAAATAAATTTAAATATTTTTAAAAGATGGATTTTTATTTATTTATTTTTTAATTTAATAAAAAATTGTATACAAAACCTATTGAAAATCGAGTGTGTGGCATTCTTTTAAGGGGGTGCTATACACTCACTTTTTAAAGGGTTCTGTATGGGAAATTTTTATAAAAATTAAAATCCAACAATTTAATAATATTTAATTATATTTTAACAGTAGTTTTAAAATAGTCATACGTCAGTACAATTTTTTTTTTTATGTTGTGTTATCACGATATTTGTTAAAAATCACGTTCGTGATCTATAACTACAAATTCTCTATTACAGAGTAATACATAACGCCACAAAATCTGGGTGTCTAGAGTATGCATTACATGTGGACTCGAGGCCAACAAAACCTTAGGCCCACTGAATGATCAAATACCCCAATTAATGCTCACAAAATATTTAACTTTTTTTAATTAATAAATTATTGGAATGATTTTAACATGTGTTTGTTTTATGTCTGTATGCATTTTTTAGTTGGAAAAAGTCGATCACGAGTTTTAGAACAATGAGCTTTTTTGATAGAAAATTGGTTCTGGTTGATACTTTAGAGAGGTAATTTTTTAATTATCACAGTAGTACATAAAGAAAAACTAACAAATAATGTTGTCATGCAATGGTAACATATTTATTACTTTTTTAAATAATATTCCAAATTTTTGCTGAGAATCGTCTTTCTAATGCAACGATTTATCTTTATTTTCAAATTTTAAATAATAATATTGCTATCCGGGGATCAAAAGAACGATGGATCAACTTCCACCATCATTATATAGACTAGTTTTTTACTATTTTCTTTACTATTTGGTTGTTTTATGTTTATAAACTTTCAGAATGTGACATCAATATAAACTTGGACCCTCGGACCTCACCTAGTTTTGAAAACATGTTCATATTTAAACAATACTAATAATAATAACAATACAAATATTTGTTAATAAATTTAATCAAGTTTCCAACATTTTCTTATAATTCGAAATTTTAATTTACAAAATAGATTATTATTGTTTCCAATTCTTGAAAATTTTAATCAATCGAACTTTTTTTTAATTATGTAGGAATTTATAGCTTAAAGTTTTGGGTACAAATATGTTAATGACATTTGTGGGCAACTTTTGTGTAGTGATAATCTATTTCTTTAGTACATAAATCGTTTTTTGTCTACCTGTAGCAGGAAAAATGATACTGGTAGAATTGATTGGTATTTTTCAATCAGGTCCGATATAATTGGCACTGGTGGATCAATACTATATTGACGGAATCGATATATTACCTCCCGATACAGGAGGGCTTTTTGACATACTCGAATTGCTTCCCAAACACCCGGGAGGTAATTCAAGTAAAAATTGAGTACGGTTCTCAAATTGTTTACTATTCTATTACCTACAATACTGTTTTGTGCTTATTCGATATTGTTATAAATTCAGGACTTATAACTTGTAGTATTTACATATTTGTTTTGAGAGGTTCTAGAGACATCTAAGTAATCGAGTTTTACATATTTACATTTTTACCACTGCGACTAGGTAAAAATTGTTTTGCCGTAAACTAGTTTTTTTTAAAGCAACAAATGGTAGATTTTTGTTTTGATTTTCAGTCTTCCCAGCTTAGTTACTAACGAGTCGCCATTGATTTTAAAAGTCAATAGTATAACAGTCAAATATATTTTTAGTACACACTATATAGGATAGATTGATCCTACCTCATTTTTAAAATCAAAACATGGCTGAGATAATCAGAGATTTTTTAAGTACAAAGTTACTATGAGATATGCGGGTGGACTTAAAAAATACTAAAAAAAAAAAATAATAATAATGCAAAACCAATAAAATCTTCGCTTTATTCAGAATCTAAAATACTTTTTAACATTTTTTAATTAATATATGACTTACTTTTTATTATTTTTTTGGGGTATTTAAATCTCAAATTACCATTATTTGGACTTGATACTGTAACATCTCGCAAATACTCAGGCCCTATTCGCGAACGTTATGTGACGGGCCGCAATATCGAATGGAAGGGTCGCCAACCATGAGTCGAAACCGTGTATTTTTATGTATGAAAAGATGAATTTGGATTAGGTAATGCACTATAAGTATAAGTATGTGCATTCGCCATTCTGTTTGCAATAAGACTGATAATGATTATCAATGATAGCTGATAGTTGTTAAATATAAATGCAGGTCGTAGAATAACCATTTTTTTAAATTAAAATATTTACTCATCATATTGAACCATTAGACATTACAACATTTTTTAAATCATAAAATTAGTTTATTTATTTATAAAGATTTGTGAACAAAGTAAACAAAATACTTAAAGTAAGTAAATACGTTAAGTATCTAGAAAAGAATTAACTAGACCTAAAGTAAAAAAGTACCGCAACTATAATAGATCAAAATAACACTTTTAAATTATCATTTTACTACTATTGTTTTATAATACTACTTTTATAATAGTTTACTATTTTAAACTATTGTTTAAAAAGATTGAATGAATACAAATGTATATAATCTCATAATATCAAGTATCTATCATGTAGAGAATTCAAATATATTTGTTTATATTATTTTTATGTTAAATAAAAAAAAAAACTAGAACGTTTTTTATTGCTCCTGAACAATTATTTCAAAAATTGGAGTTATCCGGTTGTTACACCAAACCCTTCAATTGAAACATTTAAGTAAAAAAAATATCAGTTTTCTTTTTTTTAAGATTCAGGTTTTCAATTTCTAATTTTAAATTGGCTATTGCTTGCTCAGCTTGCTTTTTGAAATTATTGCAGTCATGATTGTTCCCCTATAGAAATAAAACAATAATTATATTGAATTAATTATCATAATAATAATTAATTACTATATTTATCATTAACAGATACAAAACATTGAGAAATTATTATTCATTGATTAATTTATTCTTAATTGATAAACCCAATGAATAAATCAATAGTAAATTACTCATATTGTACAACTACTGCTTCATTAATTAATTAGTAAAATTAATTAATTTCATGACATTGAGTATTAGCCATTAGGTAATCAATAAAATGAAATTACCCATGTAGAACAAACATTTTAAAAATAAAATTTTGATGGTCAATTTTGCATATCTTTTTTGGATCATTTCTTAATATTTGTTTAGGTGATATATTTTCATCAACTGCAATCATTTTATTTTCTGTAATCTGCATTTTATGTTGTAGGTGAGACGTAATATATTATACATAGTTCGTTGTGTAAATTAATTAGATAATTTTACGTTTTTACTTAATATTACCAAGCAATGAAACATTCAAACATACACAGAAACTTAATAAACCAAAAAAACTCCGTCTTTATGTATTTACTCATAATTTCATAATATCCAAATATGTAGTAATAATAGGTTATCAGATAATGTCTTAGCAGATGCACATACCTGTATCTATGGTGCTCTAGATTAGGTAAAATAAATAAATAAGAACTAGGGTTTTTATGGGGAATGGATATGTTTTATCGACGTTATTTGTGGAGAAAGCTGAACTGGCGTAAAACTCCAACAGAAATACATTTAAAACAAAAACATAACCTCATGATGGTCCATCGATCCAGTGGTATTGAACAGATAATTACAAATAATAATAATAATAAATAGGTAACAAAAATAAGAAACTATAGTATGTAACAGCCAAGATATTGTATAGAAAATTATATTTACTACCTTTGGACCTCGTTGACGCTCCCTATCTTCGAAGACACGGTTATTGTATACTCCATGTTAATCACTAGATACACAATGGAGAAAAAATGTTCGTAAAAGAAAACAGTAAATAAATAATATCACTTCGCGGTTGGAGTGTTGAGCGACGACGAAAGTCGGTCATCAAGTCAAACTTTAGAGACGGTGGTGAACGGGAGTTATTGACTGGCACGTAACTGGTTTTATTTGGGACGATTTACGAGAGATGCGTGTTGAGGGTAGGGAACATACGTCCGCGGGGAGACGTGCATCGGCAACAGTTACGACTACGCGATAACACGTCCGGGCCCGACGTAGGTACTAAATATATATTAATATTTAGATAGGTACTGAAAAGGAAACGACGATAGGTAACCTATTTATTTTAAACGTTACAACACCTCTAAATCTATAGTTTGGTCAAAAAAATTAAATACTTATAAAATAAAATTGTGACTACCGATTTTAATGATTTATTTTTTTAATATAATTAGAACAATAAACATTTTACCTTGTATTAAAATTGTGTGTCTTAAAACCTAAAATGAACCATTTTATGACGAAAAACTTTAACATTTGAAATTACTAAATAATAGCCAAATAAAAGGGGGGAGTTTTGAAAAGTTTTTAAAATTAATATTTCATTTAAATACATTTTATGTGAAATTGAGTATAACAGCATTGATTATAATAATACCTATGTATAATGTATATAGTAAAAATCTGCACGGGTTGGGATTTTCACAGGGCTAGCCCCTGAAAGGCTTTTCAAGATTAATATATTTTTAAGTCGGCTGGGCTATTTAGTTATACAAAAAAATTACTTGAGCCGGACCGGACTTTATTATAAATGAAAAATATCTGAAAATCTACAAAAATAATTAAATTGTCAAACATGATTTATTTTATTTAAAATAGAAAAATATAATAATAAATAATAATTAATAATTATAATGTATATAATATTTCAATGCAGGTACTGTAGTCTGTAGAAGTAGTAGATAATAAATATTAAATGGTCTGTAGTTGGTAGTTACTGCCAATAAGTCACTGGACACATCAGTGGTTTCCCATAATTTTTCTTAGTATTATTGTTAAACCGAATTTGGGACTTTTTCTAGGGTTTTTTATTCGGTCAGGGATTTATTACTAGTAATATTAATACTCATGCCGTACCACACCAGACCTTTATTATGAATAATATTCGGACCGGGCTTTGTTAACGGTTCATATACGTTTCCCGTTGTTAAAAAATTAATTTTTTTCTCGTGTATTTTAAAAGGTAGATAATAAATATTTTAAGCCACAACAAATCCAGTAACTAAAATATAGACATACTTATACCTGTTATTGTATCATTGTTGAACTGAATTGATAATTAACGGTCAACAACATAATGTATTTTTCTCGTGTTATTTCTTTGTAGTGTTTAAACACTCTTGTGTCTCTGTAGTCTACCGATTATTTTGTTATCATTATATTGTTACCTACTTATTATTTTATCTATTACCTACGATAGTCGAACGACAAACCGGACTTTTTTGAATGAAACATTTTTAAACCGGTTGGGGAAATTTTTTAGTTTTTTTTTTTTTTCTTGATCGGGCCAGGCCGAACTCCATTACAAATAATAAACCGGGCATTTATTATGAATACTCAGGCCGGACCGCACCGGGCCTTTATTGTGAATACTCGGACCAGTCTTTCTTTCTTAAGGGGTCATATACCTACAAGGATGTAATGAAGGCTATACAGTGGTATACAATGTGTACCCACTTCTCAATTTTTTCGTTATTGCGTATAACCAAACTTTTTTATTTGATACTCTGGTATACCTACGCATGCTCACTACTTCCAGAAATTATATAATTTACGGTCTACTGACGAAGTAGGTACTCATTTGAAAAAAAGTTTAGTTTTATTTATTATTTTTTTATCATTACCTGATAATAATTGATATGCTTACGGAAAAACAAGAATTTATAACCGGGTAATTGTAGCAGAAATATTATGTTCTTTGGTACACTGGTAGGTAGCTAGTGGTATCTTCATGAATATTGTTTACGATTATTGTAAATTATTGAATGCTTTATTCACTTTGTGCGGAATAGTAGTAGGTACCGATACGGGGTGACCATGTGTTTTACATATTGTAGGTACTTACATATTTTACAAAAAGAAATAATAATATATATTTGATTACACCCTAAAATATGATGAATTGCATGTGGCCGGAAAAATCAATTCAAAATTACTATAATCATTATATAATATAACTATCCGTTTTCCAAAATGTTAAGTGTTTATAGACCGTGTCTAGTATCTACATCTAAACCGTACACACACTGGATTTTTAATTTATAAAAATGTACAGTTAACACATAGGTATACTTATTAGCATGTGATTCTCCCCACGTGATAATAACTAATTGAAGTAGGTACCAAATATAAAACATGTAAATTGTAGGTAAGTATCATAATATTGTTATAATTCAAAAATGAAGGAATATGTGATTAATTAAATGAGTGAGTAAATTTGAGTAAGTTAATGTACCCGTTATAGATGTTAATATTGAAATGTCGAGATATTGAGTAGGTAGGTAATACGATATTTGGATAGGTACCTACACTAATAGGTACCTGTTAATGTTAATATTGAAATATGTTAAATTATATTACGTTCCGTTCTCTTAACCCATATCACCATATTATATTAACGCGTATCGTTACAATATTAATTATTTTTGATATAAGATGTTTATCATTGAAGTTCAGAAATTATCAATTATCTGTCTAAAGTTACATACAACATACGAACTTGTTGACTATTTTTACGTATGTATTTTTTATAGAATGTAATTTAATGTAATATTTAATATGTTATTATTAATTATTTTTATCAAATAGGTATTCACAACCAGTAGGTAGTCTAAAATATTAAACTGTAGATTTGAGTTATTATCGGTAGTAGGTACCTACCTACATTAAATTTTAAATAATTATTTTTATACGCAAAAGTATTATTTGGTAAGTAGTTTAAACTATCTATTTACAAACTTTTTTGTTGGTAGAGAATTAGACAACAAATTCTATAATATATTATAATATATTTTCATTAGAATGTAAGTGTATTCTATTGTATTTAGATTTTAGTATTATACTGTAGGTATTTAATATTTATTATTTTACTATACCTATAGTATTTTATAATTATTAACAGATTATTTTAAACTAGAATACAACTTTAAAGTATTATGTATTCTTATTTAGAAAGAAGATTAAAAGCCCTCTGTGTGGTCACTTGAACAGTGACTTGAAAAAAGAGCAGTTTACTACCTACGTTTTTTAATTTAATAATTCTATATTTTTGTGATAAAAAACTATATTTCTATTTTTCTTATCCCTAATCTATTATCAAAACTTGTTCGTCATTCCGACCTAGGCTTGAAAACGTTTTCGTTTTAAAACGTTATTTATATTTTACATTATAACGTTTTCCGTTATAATACGTTAACGACTTTTATTGTTATAACGTTATAAACATAACATTGTTAAGCTCAAAATTTCGGGGAAGGGGAAGGCATCAACACCACCACAATATTAACTTTTGTTAATATATGTTTTTAATTCTTAAAAAATGAAGGATTTGAAGTAATTTAAAGGACCATTCCCCTCCCAAATAAAAAAAAAATTAGTTACTGGGTAGGGGATAAATCTCTTGAGCTTCGGCGTATACCCACTAAAAAATTTACGACTACATTACTGATCATATTATACGTTTCTCGATGTTAAAAAATTTTTTTCTTGCATATTTTGAAAGGTTATTTCAGAAATATTTTAAACCCACAAGGAATCTGAAATATTGACATACTTATACCTATTTGAACGAATCTAGCTCGCTGCTCGATAATCGCCACCTGCCATACACGCACGTCAAATTTCCAAATTTTAAAATTTAATAAAAAATTTTAAATAATTATTTTAGATGTTCGTCCACAGAAAATATTCTCATCTATCATGTTCTGTTTAAATTTTGAATCTACGACAAGTTTGAGAGAAGTTAAACTTAAAAAAGGGAACGTGTTTAAATGCTGTTAAAACACATATATAGTGTCCTCTTAAGTGCGCAAGTAAGTAAAATATGATATTTTGTAAACAAACATCGCGATTACACAACAATAGAAAGTTGTGCTCTAACATGGGAATATTTTCAAACTACATTTAAAATACATTGCATTTTACTTAAAATATCATAAAAGTTGCCTATATAAGACTCCCTAAAAAACAGGCGTGTAGCGTCCTCGTAATAAATAACCCACACCGAGCCTCTTAATAAGTCTAACAAATATTGTGGTATTGGCTATAGGTAGCGCTCGAGTTACTCGCGCACTGTTTGCCTCCTGTGATCTCTCGAGAGACCACTAAATAATGCAGCTCCCTTTCACCGGTCGACCATTTATAATAATATAGTATAATAAACGAATACAATATACATATTATATAAAATAAACTAAACTAGATTGCCAACTGCTTCCCGTGTAAATTATCGAAATTACCATTTTCTGCCATTTTTTTAAATTTAAATATAAATTTTTAATTTAAATCATATCACATTTAAATATACGTAATTTATATCTATATGACCGTGCGTTATCGCCGATTATAATAAATAGGTATACAATAAGACACACAAATCACTCAAAAATAGCCCCTATGGCGGCTTCACTTTTAACCGTAGAATTTAGCGATCTAGTTTATTATATATAGTCTATACTATCTTAATCCGTGATCATAATGTAGCCTATATCAATAAATTATTGTTAACCAAATTATACGATAGAACGCATGCGCATAAGAGACACAGTGTACCGCTGCACAAAACGACGAATGTTCTCGAATGTTGACCCCTCCCATCGTAACCCCACCAGTCGTATACGATCTAATCTCTAGCACAATTATACAAAGCAAGCGGTATTTTGTGGTTATGTTATAACCAGTTAAAAAATGTGTTTTTATTAACAACTAACCTTTACTTTTCTTTGTACCTGACAAAGTAAATATCCATCTCCGCCGAAGTTTTTTTGCACTACAATTTAAATTTTACAATATTTGTACTTAAGTACAAATATTACTAAATTTTATTTGCATAATATTTGTAAATAAGTGTAGTAAAATGGTTCGTTACTGTTTAGTTTGTCAAAATACTCAAAAAGATAATATGGAACTAGCATTTCATAGGTGAGTAGGTACCTACCTAAGGAAGCTTTCGTTATTATAAATATCTTATTTGTTCGTTTTCAATGTATAAAACATTCATTAAATTTTATATTATTTTGATGATTAGATTTCCCAAAAGTAATTGCAAAAGGCAATCTTGGATCGATGCATTAGAGATTCCTGGAGCTACTAAAAATCAATATGTATGTAGTGATCATTTTACCAATAGTAGCTATAGTAGTAATTGTTACTCGAGGAGGAGATTACTAGGAAACGCATTGCCATCAATGTAAGAATATTTTTATTTTTAACAATTACTACAATAATAATTGTAGTATTATTTATTCACCAATATTTATTTGTATTATTGCCTATAAAATTAATAGTTATTTTTAATTATATTGTATAGTCTCATAGAATAGCCGGTGTGAGTTTGTACGACCTTTAAAGAATAAGTAACCAATATTTGTTCAAAAATTACTTGTGGCTTTCTGAACACAGTTTGATCAAAAACTTTCATAAAAGAGAAATAGTTAAACTAAAGAAAAACTAAGAACTTAAACTAAACCCAAGCATAGAGTTTTTTCAATACGTATATTAAAACATCTACAATTTGTGATTGAAAAATGTAAAATTTCCAAATTAAAAAAAATATATGAAAAAGTTATTTTAACTAAAAAAAACTCTATGTTTGTCTGTAGTAAATATTCTTATCTATCATATTCTGTTTACATTTTGAACCTTTAATAACTATGAGATAAGTTGTACTTAGAAAGCTAAAATGTGTTTTAATGCCGTTAAATGTATGTATAGCATCCTCTTAATATTATTTAAGTTACAATGTTTATGTTTTAAAATAATAAGAATTTTGCTTAAAAATTTAATTTAATTTTCTTGAAAATAATTTTATATTTATTTTTACCAATAAATATAATGTTATTTATTTATTCAAATAAAATAATGAGCCCCACTAAACATATCTGTATGACGGACAACCAATTAATCTGCACTATAATACCTGATTTAATGAAAACTGTATTAAATGCGCTAGCATCATTATAATATCTTTCTGGTTTTGCTATCACGGGAATAATAGTTTTAAATTTGAATAGATAGCTATAATTATTATTAGTGTAATTATTACTCACAGGTAGAGTTGGTTTAGAAATTGAAAACTGTAGTTGATGTTGCATTTATTGAATATTATATATTAATTTAATGTGGAAAAATATTGTGTATTGTGGCTATATTTAATAGTATAATATAAACTATTTAAATCCATATTATATTAGTATATTAAGATATTAAATATCTTGAATTTTTATAATTTTCTGTAATTGGCTTATAATTCAGCGAGAACTAAAAACTAAGTTTTAGGTTTGCACTGATAATGACAACATGGTTGTTGAAATATATATATTTATATATAGTTAAATGTGTATTATGGATTTTATAATGTGATTTGCATTTATAATAACTTATAACTTATAGTACAACATCTACAAATCGTCAAGCACTTTTTAATAGACAAATTATCAATGAAAACATGGTAGAAATCATAGAAGTGTACACATCTGATGACGAAAATAACATAAGACAAGGGGTAGCTTCTTCAGAGTAAGTAAAATTTTAATATTCATTCTAATTAACTAGTTTTTTATATCTAATAATTTAAAATAAATTACATTATAGACAATTTAAATATTATATAAAATAGATTTTTAATTAAATATTTTATAGCAGTGGCGTATTTATAACTTTTTTTTGGGGGGGGAGAGTACTACGCTGGTTCGCACCCATAAATAAATATATTTTATTATTATTTCAATGCAGTAAATCAGTAAGTAATTTACGTGCTAAAATATTCATTTACATTTATATAATAATAGGTATATTTACATACTTAATACCTATTCAAATAGCCATGCTTTTGAGGGCGGGTAAGAAAGATAGTTTTTTACAACTGTGTTAGAAGTCGTTTGAGGAGGGATTAATAATATTTTATAATTTTAAATAATATATAGGTTGGTAAAATAAAATCAAAATAACAATTATTATTGGATTTGGGTAGTGCACGTTCGCTTGTGCACATACGATCTACCACTGCTACTACCTACTTTAAAATATTTTATTCAGTTGATATATGAAATTGTAAATACTAATACTAATACTAATAATAATATAATACTAATATAATATAATAATATAATAATAAATATAATATAATAATAATATAATACGAGTACTAATAAAAATAACAAATAATTTTTAGTGCTTTTACATTTCACCAAATTACCATTTTGTATTTTTTTTTTGTATTGTATTTATGGTTTTTATGTACCGTATGTATATTAATATACATAAATACAATATAATATTATATGTTATACTCATAGAAATAAATACTGACCTTAGCTTCGTTTATTTTGATGGTAAAATACGAGTCCAATGTTTTGTTTTTTTTTTTTTTTTTGTTCGGCTCCATTTCACTTAGCTAAGATTGATTAAACGGTTCGAATATTTTGAAATATTAAAATACCGATGATATTGTCGTCAAACGTCAAATGTGCAGTATACATATGCACTTGCGTCGTCGCGTCTGCTTACACACCACGCATACACACACAAACACACTCAAACGCACTAAATGTATCTTTATCGGCTTTATCTATGATCAGACAGAATAATAGCCTGTATTTCGTTCGAATTCAATATTTGAAACGCTGATATTATCGCTTATGGGTTTTATTGTTTTATATAAGTTTATAAATGTGTAAAAAGGAATTAATGAAATCCTAAAAATATTTCAATGTGTTTTGTAAATTTGTAGTCTTAAAAAATTATCTGGGGGTGGGGAGGTGGAAACCCTTTACAACCCCCTCCCCCCCATAAATACGCCGCTGAGAGGGACTGTTGTATATCTCGCCCGTGTTAAAAATTGTCAAGAGCAAAATGTCGGTTTCCACGGTTTTACCATTATATCGGCGACAAAATATATCGTGTGAGAATATAATATGTTTTGCCAAATTATTATCAAATATCGCTATCGCTATGATAATAATTAAAGTGCACGTTATTAGATCGCAGTAAAACAATAAATTATACCTATTACGTATACCAAGTTATATGGAACTATCTCAGGTACATGTCCGATAAGTGTATTAATAAGTAAAACGGAATACAAATAGAAACGATAATAATATGATATCAAATATACTATTGTATTCGAGTAATTTTAAGTTAGCGACAATTATTATCTATCATAAAATAATTAACCAGTGTATACCACAATATATTTCACAACATCGAACATTTTAATCGTGGCCATACTGTTTTTGGGGACACTTTATATGTTATAACTATTTTACAGAACATTTTCTCTCAATTATATTACCTACTCTATAGTTTATACTACGGAGTAGACGCGGAGAGCGGAGCGACGATAAAACGTCAGGTGCGCGCGTCCAAGGAGCAACGATGAGTCTTCGGTGATCACGCGACGCGAGGAAAGAATATTGGAATAATATGAGAGAAGTTCGCAGATAAGGGAGTATAGTCGTGTCGAGATAGTGAGACTGTTTTCAGTGTGTACGTGACAAGTAAGAAAGAAATTCATTTTAAATACTATCCATACTGCTCTCAATGTGACGTTAACCGTTTTATTTCCTTGTTATACGTGAAGTATAACGTCAGATTGGAGGTACATCAGCATTGTGACCGGATGTACTTCAACCACGGTATACACGCGAGCGTTTTCGACGGGAGGGCAATTTCCATATATAATATGATGACGGGGACGACCCTCTCCTCGAAAAAACCATCCCCACCGCAAGTTATCGGGTATTCCACACTTGGTCATGTATATATATATATATAATACATACACAATATTATATAATTTTCTGTACTACGACTGTGTGTGTGTGTGTGTATGTGCGCGCGCTCTGTATACACTGTACTTATATATAGGTAGCTAACCGTATGTATAGTATACGCAGCGATGACCCTAACCTATATCTTATATAACCGCGGTACACTGCGACCCTTGAAAATTCTGATTTTCGTACTATACACATTCAATCCGTTTTTTTTTTTTTTTTTTTTCATTTTTCTCATCAACGTTATCATAATATGTAGTACCAAATGTAAAACTGGCCAATTATTTGATTTACGCGCACATGCTAATTTCGTACAACGCACGATTTTAGTGGCTGGTATACTGAACTTATCTATGTATTGTTACATACTATTATCAGCAGTCGAATTTCAGGAGGGGGAATGCGCAGGGCGACGGAGTTCCTCTATTATTTTATAATATTTTGAGAGCACCCTTACTGATTGTTTTTCACAGTATACGAGTTACACAGTTTTAGGGAACGCTCGTTTATCGCAGCCCCGAAATTTCTTTCGTTCTATTTTTTCAATTCGAACACCGATATTATTTTATATTAAATATTATTATGTAGGGTTATTCAAAATGATTCATCTGATTGCGAACTATCGTAACGCCATAACCGTTAATCAGAAGTGAATGATCTGTACGCCACTTCGCAATTGCCAGTAGATGTTTTTTGGGCGCATCTGGAATAAGAAGCACGCTTCTTTCAGTTTTTCCCAAGACAAAGAAGAAGAAAATTAAAGGTTTGCATCACACACTGTTTTTTCTGGCGTTTTTTTTTTTTCATTATAATTAAATAGAAAAGTAAACCACTACAATGTTTGAACTTGGGCCTTAGAACAATATCACAGAACCGTATAGGTATTAGAAGAACTCGCCGACAGCGGACGTTTAATGTGAAAAACACTCTATTTTGTCATGGTTTTATGTGGTCGCCATCCCGGAAAATCTGACGGGAGCACGCTACTTGTTCCATATGCATCCGAGGGACCTTTAAAGCTACATTGTATTTCACAAATCGTCCATGTTTTCAGAATTTGATATGACGGAAATGTAGTCGTAGAGTAACCGAATTTCCCCGCTTTATTGTAACGCTCGTTGGGCGTTAAAAATGCTATCAATGTTTATATGGCTAGTTGTAGGGAAGTAATGTGGCATTCTTATTTACACGATTTTTTGTGAACTACACTATGGTAAAGAAAAAAACTTGACAATCCATTCTTTCCAGAGGTGTACAGATTGTTCAAACGTGATCAGCGGTTGTAGATCAATAACAGTTCATATAATCAGATAGATGATCATTTTGAATAAAGCTGTATATATATATATACCGCAGTCAAAATCGAGTCCGGATCGAAACGCCCGCAATCGTATTTGAACGATTCAAAAATCGCAATCAGGACCTGTTTGGGAACTGGTTATTATATTAAAATTTAAGTAATGAGATATACAGTCTAAACTGCTAAAAAACATCAAATAATATGGACGTTTTGGTGCAGCCATTTCGGCGCGACCGTTTTGGTGTGGCCGTTTCGACAACGGTCATTTTGACGACAAGGATAATTAAATATAACATATTTTTAACATTTATTTATATATAGTCTTGTAAAAATACTTTTTAAAAAAATATTAAAGTACTAATACTTAAAAAACTTAATATTTAATAATTGAAAATAGGTTTTGTTATAATATATAATATATATATTATTATATTGTATATTTTAATTGCACAATTTGAACTTAAATCTGATAATCGTAGTATACTCTTACATATTTTAACAAACAACAATAATAAATGTAATAAAAATACAGCCGAAATAGTATTTGAATAAAAGGAATTAGATAAATGTATGAATACTTAAAATTATACTATTATTATTTACTGTTTATTACTTCAATCTTGTTAAGTGTTAATACGGTAAAAACACGATCAGAGAATATCACACATTATATTTTTAGATAAATAGAAAAGCTATATCCTCCTCTGTTTTTAATCAATTTTAATTATGTATATTTTATGTACCTAATAAGAGTTATAAAAGTACATGTTAATATTAAATTTAAATACAATTTTGGATCTTTCAGATTAGTGCAAAATGAAATTTTGAAATTTGCAACTTCTATTTTTGATACAAAATTCGAGTAAACGGAATTTTTAAGCTATTTTAATATATCAATCATAGAATTATGAATCGAATTTCAAAAAGTTTCTATCCCAGCCCAGTTTTGTACAGAGAATTACTTTCTGAACAAAATCTACGCTTCCATCGCTAAAATGGTAGCGGCGAAACGTCCTACACCTTTAATAAGAAACCCAAACCCATTTATTGACAGTTTAACATTATAATTTAAGACTCTGCTTAATATTGATTTTACATTTAATGTAATTTTAAATTCCTGCTGAAAACCTGTTCTAACTGAAACCTGAATTAAAAGTGTTTTTAGAAGGATCGAACCCGAAACCGAAACCGAAACCTTAAATTATTATTTTAATCAAACCGTAATGGGAAAAACTATAAAGTTCAACCCCTATTTTTAATACACAAGGTCGTTTATTTTTCAATCCCTCAATATAATCATATTACTCTGTTTGTATTACCTACTATTATTAATACTGTTATGCATAATTTTTTTTAAACGTAATATCGCACCTTGCAATAATTTTGGCTTTAGGAACGGTCATAGATCTATGATATAATATTAATATTAATTATAATATTAACAATATCTTGTATATTGATTGTTATAGATTATTGATAATTAATCGTTAAAAACAAAACAATTTACAATATCGAATATTTTGTAAAAAAATATAATTTATATTTTTTTGTATAATTATATAAATTATACATATGTTAATACTGTATATTGTATTGAACAAACGAGGTTCTGATAAAAGTCCAGAAGTTATTTTTATAATTTTTTATCTTACATTATAATAGTATGATAACAAAGATGTTATAATAATTATTACTCATTAGTACCTATATCTATATTTTGACATAACTAATGTGACATGATGATAGGTGCAATTTACAACCTTTATATGTGTATATACCCTAGATATGGGGTATCCCATAAATTCCATTTTTTCAAATAACCTCCTGATTAGTTTTTATTCTGTCTATTTTAGATTTCGAGTGAAAATAGGAATGTATTTTTATTTTGAATTTTGAATTACAATATAAAAAAGTATTGGAAAATATAAGAAAGTTAGGGCTGTTTATCTATATGCAGTTCCTTTACAATATTTCGACCTTATAGTTACACCTATATGTGAAGATATGATTTACAAGATACTTGAAAAGTTCAAACTGTATTTTAAATAGAAAAAATAATTTATATAAATAAATATACAATATAAATGAAACTTGTTTCGTAAAATATATATAATAATATAGTATATACTAATATTGTATCTACGTGTATTTTCTAATTTTACTTTCTCATAAGTATTAAAAATCGAGATAGTATATTTGAATCAAACTTTCAAAATCATTTATTCTTAACCTGCACTAATGTTTGATAAAGTAAAAATTCAACCATAATGTAACTGAAAACCAGTGAATTATAATATGGCCATATTTCAGTATTCACTATTTCAGATTGTTTCAAAATGTTGGTAATAATACCAATAAGTACTAAAGAAGAAAACAAGAAATAAATTAAATATTCATAATAATCGGCCAAATTCACAAATATTATATTATTTTATTATTATATTATTATCTAATATTACTAAATATTTCGAAAAAATTATTAAACACAAACAAGCAAATATGACTAATAAATTATTATCAGACACTCGGGTTGGATTCATACTGAGTATGCAGAACAAATAAAAGCTACTACAGTGTTGAGCTATATTTTTTATAATTGGGTCCAAACTAAAAAAAAAAAAAATTGTGTACCTACTACCTACTGTATATCTAGATTTAGAAAAACATTTTATACTATCCACAATACAAATATTCAAGTTTAAGAAAATTATTTAAAAATTTGGTACCTATTAAATTACCAGCTTATAATTTATTAAATATAAAACAACGTGATCAAATGAATAACACATTAAGTAATCCAGCTATAATATTATTTGTTGTGCTTCAATGGTTTATTGTATCTCCTATACTTCTTAATTTACAAATAAATCAGATTAATAAGTTAAAGATACGTGGTAAACTAGTGTGTTATCTAGACGATACAACGATACAATCCTTATTATCAAAACTAACTCTTGGGATAATGTAATTAAACATGTAAAAAATTACTTAAAAAGAATAATTCAAATATGGTTAACTGTAAATAACTTATTCCAAAAGTTAAGAAAAAACACATGTTTTACCGCATTATATAATTATTTTTGACTCTCCAGACTAATCAATGGCAAACTCGTATAAGAATTGTTAAAACTTGTAAATATTATCTTGGTATAGAAATGTGCCTTAATCTTAAATGGAATGGTAAAAAAAAAAACTGGTAACAAATTAATTCAGATAAATATTATAAGCTTTCAAAAGTCTATCCAATATACTAGGCTATAAGAAAGTTAAATTAGTATACCGGGCATTGGTAGAATATATTATAAACTATGGTATTTCTACATGTGAGGAGGTGTCTACGCCACAACTATATATATTATGTATGTTGAAAAACTACAAAATATAATACTTAAAACCATATTGAAAAATGACCTTATAGGTATCATACAGAATACCTATATAGAGAGTGATTTTTTTTTTATATATTATGAGCCAGCCTCTGTAAGTATAAATAATTTTTATGATATTTTTTTCAGAAAATCATCTGTACCTAATACTTATACACCATTCAATATTTTTCATATATCTAAATGTTTTAACCCCTCCTTAAAATTTAAAATTTTGTTAAAACTTTGTGGACTTTCGATTTTAAAATGGCAACCTATGATTTAAATTCTACCTAAATTCTTAAAGAATATATTTTTATAAAAATGTTCACGTTTTAGTTTTTTTAAATCCGATAAATATTACCGGACTATTATGCATTCAAATTAAAGACGTCATGGAGTGGAGAAATACCTGTTAGTGCGTCAATATTAACACCAGCTATTATAAGTGCAATGGCGGTACTTCTCCACTCCGCCGCGTCTTAAATTTGAATGCTCATTACTCGGGTAATATTCATCGCATTAAAATAATTAAAACGTGAAATTTCTTATAAAAATATATTCTTTAAGGATTTATAGTTTAAATTATGTGTTGCTATATATGAATAGTCTTTGAATTTAATACGTTCTTAACAATTAATGGAAGGGATAAGTGGCTGCAAAAAAAAAATGTCACAAAACTTATATATACGAGGTAGGTACTTCCTGAGATGAAATTATATATACAGCCCGACTGACGATGAAAATAAATATCCCCGTACGATGTATGATAAAAGCGCATGTACTACCGGTAAAGTAATTATTATTCTAGTGTTATCAAAAATAATATAATATACTACGTATATATATATATAGATAAATGTATATTTTTATATGTATATAATTTATATAATATTATACCTAATAAATTAATTGAATTTTCGTTCCATTAAGTTTATAGTATAAATATTATCAAGTTGTCGAGATCGTATAATATATAATGTATATATGATATTATGTAGTTATTTGTTCGGAAGAGGTCGTGTGATGGGGCGAAAGATGCTCACGGATTTTATTGATTACGTTTCACCCGGAGTAGCGTTCCATTTGACGTCGACGGCTCGGCGGCTCGTATATTATATATTATATTGTATATACGCGTATTGTATATTACGAGAGAAGGACACGTCGAATTTTATTGCACAAATTCCGTTTTGCTTTTCGTTACTTACATATATATATATATATATTATCCATGACGTATCTGAACGGTTTTCTGTCACTTTTTCGACCTTTTAACCGCCTTTGGTGTTCATTCGATATCCTGAAAAATAATATAGGAAACGCGTAACACGATTTGTTTAATGCGTGGCAATAAAATACTGATATATAGACACAAATATGTAATAACTATAAGGATATAATTACGCGAAAAATATATAATAAATTATTATGAATAGGTACCTACTGATGATATGAAAATGTCGGGAAACGCTCGATTTCACGGCAAAACGATTTTATGGATAAACGTAAGACGTAGAACAATATCACCTGACGATATGCCCTTTTTTTTCTGAAACCAATAGTAATATAATATAGTAAAAAAAAAAAAAAAAAAAAAATGAATTTGGAAATCTAGTTGAAGTTTTGTCCCGTGAGCATTAAACGCTATTGTTGGACGGAGACAGAGATGTGTACTTACTCGAAATTTCGACACGCCTATACATAATATTAACTAATATTCTTTGGGACCCCTCCACCGCTTGTGCCTGTGCTGCAGTTAAAGAGAGTTCAGAGAAAATTCCTTCGTATTGCCGCTCATACACTCAATATCCCTCATCCTCCTCACGATTACACATCTGTTCTACATCATGCTTTTAACATTTCATCATTAGCCGACCGTCGACACGACGTGTCTAATCTATCCTTTACGTCCAATCTTCTTTCCGCAAAAATTGATTCTCCTTTACTTTTATCCCTAATAAATTTCAGGGTCCCTTCCCGCACCACTCGTTGCTCTATGCCTTTCCATACTCCTCGCTCTTCTTCTAATTTCCTCGACAACTCGCCTATCGTCCGTCTTATGCGAACAGCGAACAACGACCCTTCTTTTTCTGTATAATAATAATAATAATAATAATGATATACGTAATTATCTTTATCACCTACTCATAATACTATATTACATAAAACTAATATTGACACCTGCAGATCTGATGGTTAAATCTATATTTTAAAAATAATTTGAACTTATTATCCCCAGTTATTATTTTTAGCCAAAAATCAAACGAATGTGATATATATTTCAAATTTTAATGTTGAGAATATATTTTATTTTATTATTTTTTTATTTTTATTATTATAAATATATTATTACATGTATAAATCGTCAATTCTATACGTATTCACCTATTCATTTTGTTTATTAAATGTAATTTAAAAAAATATCAAATTTTCGTTTCGTGTGTTTACTATTTTACTATAATTAATCATATTTAAAATTCGTATTTAATTGACGTCTGTATTTCTTTATTAGTACGAGCACACCTATTAAATTATACTTTACAACTGGTGTTATGTGTGTGCTAAACTTTAATGTGTTTAAATTAAACAATTAAAAATGTTAATTACACCCACTCTTAGTGTTGATACTAGTGAAACTACTTGAAGTACTTTTATATTTTATATATATATATATATATATATAATTATATGAAAAAGGTACAGAAAGAATATCGAGGTTGAATACAGAGGGCCTAAACGAGGGAGCATATCCATTTTTTTCAAAAATAATCTAATTATATATATATATATATATATTATAGATATAATGAAATGGGTTTTTAAAGTTGTCAATCATTTTTTGATGTTATTTTTAGGCAATAGCATAACTAGTATCAATTTATGGGGAAGGGGGTGATATGGATATTTGTACCATCCGCATCAAAGCTATATTATCTATTATAAGGAAACGTTTCAGGGCATATTGTAAATCACTTAGCCCGGCCCCCACAAGTTCAAAGTACATTTTCAAAAAGTATGTCACGAATTATAAATTAATTAATAATCGTAATTTTTCGTAACCGTAAATCAGGAATTTGTAACTTAAATTTTGTCTACCAAAAACGATTTATTATTTTTATTTCCTAATTTTTCTTTATTCCCTGGTCCTTATTTGTTTCCAATAAATTGTGTTGAGTGCATTTAATGCATTATGCATACACATGAAAATTGTACTAAAATGCAAGTATTTGTGTTGTCAAACGCTAAATTAGGGCTTTATTACAATTTAAAATTTGTATTTATTTATTAAAAATTAATGTTCAATAATGGATCAAATGGACAAATAATTTATACCATATATTATAATATTTATAAAATGTTATAATATAAATTTTAACATTTCATAAATGTTCATGATTTTTTATTATTATTTAACATATATTACTTACTACTAACATAATCATTAATATTATAATTACCTATAATATTAAAAAACAAATAATGAATCTTTAAATTATTGTTTCAAAATTTTGGTTACTTATATAATTAACACAAGGAAGTAAATTAATTATAATACACTGTACGTTTATTGACCTACATTTAAAAAAATTAAAATGCCAATAATAAGATATTGCAAACCAAGCCCGTTCTACAAAATAGTTATTGTATTATTTATTTATACATAATTACTTAAATGAGTAGGTACTAAAATAAAATAAAAATATTTTTTAACCATTTTTAACATGTAAAAATTAAGTAACAAATTTCGGTTTTGTGATTATAAAAGATTATAAATTATATTCTATTGCCACTTACGTTAATTTAAAGTTTATGGTATGTGTTTACCCTATAGCAAACTAAAATAAAAACCGTTTTTGTCAGGTTAAAATTAACTTGGGTATACATTTTGGATTTATGGTTACAAAAAAATTACAAATTACTAATTCGTGATATATTTTTGAGACCTAATTTGGAACTTGTGATGTTAGGGTGACATACTCGTACATATAGGTACTAATTTTTATAACAAAATTATACATTTATAATATTTATTATGAATTACGAATTATAATAACAACAAGTAAAAAAACTAAAGGTATGGGTGGTTATATTATATTACCCTCATCCCACTGGTATTTAGTTTCAAAACATAAGTATTTGGATACCATATATTTTCTAGTTGTGTCTGTCTCTGCCTTTATAGGTATACTATTACATATTATAGTTACGACTGTTTATATGGTTACTAAGCAGATAGTATTATTCATTTTATAATATTTGTATTCCGTAGAAACGAGGAACATTATTGGTTTGGTCAAACTAGGAAAATGGGATATTATTCGTTTTCGTTTTATAATATTTTTGGTTTATTGTTTAGATGCTATATAAGGTCTAAAATTTAGCACGCTTGCACACCGAACTTTTCGAATTTGTTTGAATTTAAAACTGCAACATTCATACAATTTATTTTAAAATATCAGTACCTAATATGACATGACATTATACGACGCATATACGCATGCTACTGCGTAAGTACAGAAATATTACCGCAGGACATATGATTCAAAAGTCGATTTTTCCTATATAAATCTAAACGTCCATAAAAGCAATAAAAAATTAAACCCATCCGGCCAGTTTGAAAACAAAAATGAAAAAAGCGTTTATATTCGATTTTGAAATGATAGGATGGTGACAGGCGAATACATAAACTATATATTATATATCTACCAATATTGCAGTTCAATATAAAATGGAAAACGACTTTATTACGCTCGTTTAATAATAAATATTATATAGGTATTATATTGTACGCTTTTGCAACAATTTTATATTGCAAAAGTAGTATTCTCGATAGAATGCGAACGACAATATAGTCATCTTTTTTTAACGGAAAAATGAAAAAAAAAAATATATATATAAACTATTTCAATATATTATGTGTCTATATTATATACAATAGAGAATGCACAATTCGTGCGGCGTACTACATCCCCAGTAAATATTATATTAGATATAGCCACGGTATTTACGCGTGTGTCCAAAATTTTCATATTTACCGGAGTCGACCGACTGATTTAGTCAAATATTGTGGAATGAATACATTTTAATAAACGTAGTAAATTTTCCCTATATATTATTAAACCTATGAAAAATTTCAAGCCGTCATTCTTTGATTTTGATTGATATGTATCACGAAAAAGGAAAAATAATATTAACAATATAAAAAATAATTATCCTGCTGTAGCAGATTTAATATATGCAAGTATATATATATATGTGTGTGTGTGTATATATATATGCAGGTCTAAGAGTAAACATTTTCTTTCTCGGTACTTTAAAATTGTTCAGGAGAGCATTTTTAAATTCCTATCATAGGTTATTAATTTTATATTTTTATATTAAAATTAATATTAATTTGGAACATTTTGATTCGCTGTGTAATGTTTGGAATTAGTTCATTCTGATTTCAAAATATAATCCATACAAAAATTAATAATTTTGTACAAAAAAGTACTTTTTCAAAAAATGGTGAGAAAGAACCTTTTTACCCTGAGCCCGCTAAATTAATTATATTAAATAATAATTAGTGGAAGTCTATCCGTAGCGGTCATCCCTTCGGAATTTGATATACTCAGACACTGAAAAAAATCAAACAATTAAAAATAACAAACAATGTATTATTATTTTGTAGGTATATATTATAGGTAGTAAATAAATTTAACATTTTACATTGATAATATATTTTCATCACAATGATATAAATAAAATTAGATCAATAAAACAAATACGAGATATATATATATAAATATCGTTAATAGTATTATTTTGTCAACTTAACCCTTTCAGTGCTACATAGTTTTTTGCATTGTTACCCTCCAGAACTGCATAAAATTGATATTTTTTATTTCCAATTTTTATATACTCACAACATTTTTGAAATCATTCGAAGTCTTTAATTGAAGATAGAAATTAAAAAAAGTCAATATTGAATTATTGACAGAGATACTTAACTTTTTAATGTTTGCAGCCAGTGGTTTCCAAAATGTCACGATTATCGGATAATCAGTAAATGGAATTCAATAATGTATGATATTGAAATATAATTAGTTATAAACATTTTACAGACATTTGTAATAATTTTAAACTTGTAAAATTTGAGGGCAATTCTTATATTACCAATAAATAGATAATCTATTTAGAACTCCTAATAAGAGCAAAAATAAAAATATTGATGTAAATCATGGAACAAATTCAATTTTTTTTCCCAAAAAGTTTCAAATTTCATTATCTATCGATTGATATAGATTTCACGTATATAAAACGAATAGATAAAGTTTTGTACATCTTGACGACTATACCCGTCCATAGCACTCAAAGGGTTAGGTATAACAAATATTACCTAACTATATAATATGTGTTATATCCGCAATCCACACACTACAAAAATTTATATTATTTTGACATTTTTTTTCTTAAAACAATATTATTGATAATTTTTAACAATATTATTGGTTTACCTTCACAGTAGGTAGTTAATTACATATAAACGACACAGATGTTTTTTCAACCCTTTATATAATATACTTTGTACCAATGTCAATAGATATTAAAAACAAATTATAATTATATATTATACGAGAAAAGGAATCGAGCAAGAGTCTTGGAGTTTTCTATATGACCAACAATTTTAATAAATTGAAAAATAATAGGTAGTAGGTACCAACGACTTTGTAATGTACCCAAATATTTACTGTAGCATTTATACAACTTTTCGGAAATTTATGAAAAAACATTTTACTTTGATAATTAAATTTAATTAAATATTAAAATGTCTGCAAGTATATAATATTTAGATAAAAATATTTTACTATTTTTTATTAGTATAAATTGCTATATAGGTATATGAAATGAATGTATGAATTTTTAATTTAATCAAATGTATAACAGTTTTACAATATCACTGTTGAATAAATATTTAAACAATCTGTCATAATGCGTACAGTATGAATTAACTCGATAACTATATTTGTATAGTGAGATCTACCCCATACTGGACATGCATATTCAGCCACCGTGAAACATAGGGCTAATATGCAGAAATTCTGTTTCGGGATGAGTTCCCCACTGCGAACGAACTAATTTCCGCAATAGAGTATTTCTAGTGCATATATTCAATTTTAATGCAACACAGTGCTCTTTGAAGGTGAGTGACCTATCAAGGGTAACACCTAGATATGTGGTATATCTTTACTCCTTTCTATGTAATGTCCAGTTTTCTACTGTCAATTGTTTGTTTTTTTTTTTTTTTTTTTTTATTAGGTGCAATGCGCATATTCGAGTTTTCGTTAAATTAGGTTTTAGCTTCATTCATTTGTAATATGTTGTCATGATTTTAAGCGAAGACTCTAGTTTAACTTCTACTTCTTTGAAAATATTAACTTAAATCGCTATCGCTGTATCATCGGCGTAAATTAAATGTCTAGCACCTAGAATGATCGGTTGGTCGTTTGTATACATGTTGAAAAGGCTCCAAAACACTTCGTTGTGGCAGTCCATATTTTTGCGATTTTCATCTACTTTCCTTATTTTTTAGGGTCACGTAAAATCTCTATTACCTGTGTAAACCCTATACTCGTATCTTCAGTTAGGTTGTAGAATTCTTTTCTAATAGAATTCGGCGATTAACCGTATCGCATGATGCTGTAAAATCTATAAGGGATATTCCAGTGACCTTATCTTTTAAAATCCGTCTTTAATAAAATGGGTCATATTTAGTATTTGGCCTATATATGATTTCCCTTTCCTGAAGTCAAGCAGTTCTTGTATAAGGGATACTGGCCGGATATGTTAGTTTTGTTACAGGTTTTAAAAGGATGCTACTGTGTGGGCTTTTCTTAGATTGTAGATGGACCTGACTTAACTAAAGAGTTCTAGTATCCACTGTTTGGTCTTAGATCTAAGTTCGTTAATCTTCTCTATGGATATATCGTCCAGTCCAGCGGTTGTGTTATTTTTTTTTTTAATTTCAATATTACTTTTTCGATTGCAATCGTGGATGATGCATATTGCATAATCACATGAAATTCATCTATAAGAAAAATTTAATTTATTGATAGATATCAGAAAAGAAATATATTAAATATTAAAACCAAGACATTTTATTGAAATTTTCCTGAACTTAAAAATAGTATAAAGTAACTCAATTATCAATTCTTATAACAAATTAGCAAAATACTTTATTGACAAAATTATTCTGAAAATCATATTACACAATGATTGCATAGAATAATTTTTAAAAATTAGAATAAAATTGTGCGTTGTTTTATATTAAGTTTCCAAAAATTATAAATATATTTTAAGTATACCTCAAAAGTGTAACGATTATTTAAAAAATTATTGCGTTAAAAAAAACTAGGCAATAACAAACTTAAAAATTAGAATATATAAATTAAAAAAAAGTAATTCTTATAAAGTTAAGTTACTCAAAAATTTAATTTTATATGATTTTTTTTTTTATATTTTTATTGTTCTTAAATAAAAAATTTTATTTTTATTTTCTTATTATAAATTGATCGTGGTAATAATAAATATTACTTAGTGATTATATGCAACTTAATGAAAATATACCTACTGATAAAAAATATTTCGAGGTCTTAAAATACTGTGTTCTATTATCCCTATTAGTAAATAACTTTTAGAAAGTCTTATTTTAATTTTAATATTTTTATTCCGGGTTGTATAAAATTAATCATTAAATTGAATGATTTAATGAATGATTAAATAACTGGTGTAAACGGTGTATTAAAAATGTTGTTCTATACCCTATACTTACCTGGTTCTGATTTTAAGAAAATTTCTTATCACAGAATCAAATATGATAACAGAAAACATTCATATTTTATTTTTGATTTCACCCTCAGCCTTTACTACAAAACAAAAAACTGACGGGACTATTTTTAAATTACTTTTCACGTAATTTATTTTAGTATATATGTACTCATTTCACTGAAATCATTAATAAGTACCTACTAGACATTTGTTTTTGGCCAATAGGCAATTTTAGACATTACCCCTCCTCCTAATAAACGGACATTGTTATATAGGTTTGTATTTGTAAATTGATTATTTCAGAAATATATTATATAATATAGGATGTAGGTAGGTTAGTTAGGTAGATACCTAAAACGACCTTTGAAATCGTAATCATCAAACTCCTCAAGAGGATTGGACCTATTTAGAAATAATCTTGGTATTGTTATATGAAATAATACACCCAAGACAAACTCGTCATCAGAATCTGATAAATCTAAACTATCCGACATTATATCATTATGTGCTGTTTTATAACTAATTGCTATAAAGGTTAATTCTGTACTCGTAATTTTGTTAAAAATATTTTAATAGGACTATAGGTAACTCTTCAAGAATTTGTGATGTATCTATGAATAAAATCATGTTGAAATGTTTAGTGAACCGAAATTGGACTACAATTTTGTGAACTTGTTTAAGGGCTTACTAAATTTAGTAATCGTTATCGTTTAATGAACCGCTAAATAATTTAGTTATTCTCTAAAGCGTTAATCATTCATTAAACATCTAGTGAACGTTTATGTGACCCGGCATTAATTTAGAAAATATTTACCTTATACATGTGTAAAATAGATAGATAATAAAAACTAATAGTGAAAAACCTATATTATAACTTTTTACTAGGTAATAATAATTATTAAACTTATTTATAACTATTTTTTTTTTTTAATAAACATATGCATTATAACTTAACTTAGTTACTTCTTTCACCGAAATTAAAAAAAAAAAACAATTTTTAACTCTAACTTGATTGTTATTTATTTTCAATTAACTTAACTTAACTCTTAAACTAACAAATAAATAACTCTATTACGTTATACGAAAATATATTATTGTATTTGTAAGATATTTCTCTATGATACCTACCCTGTATTATATAGACGATAGAAAATATTATAATATTGTATAATTTATTGATAAAATAGTCTTAGATATATTAGGTGTAATATTTCTTTTCATTACAGATGTAATAATATTACAATATACTCGTATTATAAACGACCGTCAATCGTTATGAAACAAACACGAACATAAACATAATATAATATTACAATATTACATCAGAATGAAAATTTTGTTTTAATTTAAAAAACTTACTTAACTTATTGGTTATTTGTAATCACTAATTACTTGTATGTATAACTATTATTGTAAATAAGTGCATAATATCGAATGCTATATTTTTGTTCGTATGTTTTACATATTCAATATTGTAAATTTCTTACTAAACATTCCGAAAAAACTTTGTATTTTTATTAAAAAAATGTATGTAATATGTATATGACTTTTGAAATTATTAAAACTATCTTTTTCTTACGACATCTGATATGATTAGACTTACTCCATACATTTTCATCATAGCCGACAATATATAGGTATATTCGTATATGTTATATATATTTACCAATCATTTAGATGCATTATTGTTTACAACGATATTATGAAATTATTAAAAAAAAATTTTTATATATTCCCTGTTTTGAAATAATATATACGTCACAGAATTTAAGTACCTATATCAGATGTCTACATAATATAATACAATATACTTTGTCCATATTTTCTACTATAGTATTTCAATTGAAAACTAATTACTTATTAGTAATAAATTATAATTATCCGTATGCTCGCATAACTAGTTTTGGAAGAACGAGGAATGTTTTGGTTTTAACATAATGTGTGTTTTCTTTTTTTCATGCCTGTATATAGAGTTTTAGAGTAAACAGCTTTTTAAAAAGCCAATTAAAGTAAAGAGCAAATTTTTATTGGTAATACATTTTTTACTGCGAAATAAACGATGTTGGGTTCAACTATCGGGAAAATCTTTTGATAGGTATGTTTTTTATGGATTACAGTATATTTTTATTTTTTAAATAATGTTTTTATTCATCAAAGTTTAATGTTTATATGCAGTGTTCGGCACATTCACGATTGAATTAGAACTTCTACCACGATAATCGTTTTCAACAACTTCCAATCAGTAGATATGTAGGTACCTATAGACCTTCAAGACCATTTCAAACTGTTGTTATATAGTAAATAATGCAATTTCAATTAATATATATATATTATTATGGAACTCGAGTATTCAATTATATATACGTTCAAACTTACCGTAAAATCAAACTGTACAACAAACTTACAAAATTATGTTTATTCCTCAGCTATATACCTTCATCATTCAAATTGTGTCATTTAAATTTAATTATATAGGTACATATACCACTATTATGCAACTATCACTATTTTTAATACATTACATTTATTTTTCTTTAAATTCATCTACAACTTACAAGTGAAATAAATGACCTACATAATATCATAAAACATAAAATAAACATATTATATAGTATACAGTAATATTAGTAAGTATTATTTGAAGTATTTCTATACCTTGTTAGGTATAACATTAGATACCGAATTGAAGAACTTAAAACTAATGCAATAAAATATTGTTAAAATAATTAAAGAAGTTTTTAATTTAATTATTGAATCTTATAATAATTGAAATTTTGTTTTCTGTTACAAAGAACAATCATTATAGTTTTCGAAAAGAAACGACTACATATATCAATTTCGGTGTAAGTATAACCGTATAAAAGAAATAAATTTGTTATAACAACAATAAAAAAATATTTTCTTCTAAGATTCTTCCTGATGCAGATGGTGGAATTTGGTTCATTGTCCATTCGATCTTCGGACAGGATAGTGTATTATTATATTTTTTTAAATATTTTAAAGCATATATATGAAAAGATTCTGGGTGAATCTGGTGTAATATTATTTTAAAAAAAAATTAATAAAATGGGTATCCACGAAAACTTCATTTGTTATTTTGTTATTTTTCATGCATTTATAAAATATTTCTGTTATAAAAGGTAATTTTCCTAATTAAGTTTTTTAAGTAAACTACTAAGAAGATAAAAAAATTATCTTTTTAAAATACTATTTAAAACAAATTTGTTACCTATGAAAATAGTTTTTTACTCCAAAACTCTTGATCGACTCCTTTTTTTCCGAAAAATGTATACAGATATAAAATAAATTGTAATAAAAAAATTTAAATAAAAACCATATCATGTTTGTTTTCAAAACAATTGATTAACTCAAATCAGTTAAATTAATTTAACCCAAAAGCAGTCAGTTAAAAATTAATAGTTAACAAAAAAGAAATTAAACTTATTAAGTCTAAAGTTGAAATAGACAAGAAATATTAACTTAAAAAGTGTATTAATATTGATATTTTTTAGGTACCCGGAATGATAAGTATTTCTCATTGCACTGTCGCTCATTAGTCCGAATTCCAAAGAAAAAAAGAAATATTTAAATTTTAATATTGTTTAACACATTGTGATAAATTACCGCACCTTTTACTTTTAAAATATTAAGTACCCGTGTATTATTAACAACTTCAAAAATATTTATACTTAAATTTAAATTTAAATATGTATTGAAATTCGCAAAAAACATATCATATTCAATATATTAAGATATCTAAACTATATTACGAAAACTCATTGTATAAAGTTAAGTCAATACAATCAATCTTTTTAACTAGTGAATTTAGTTAATTAATGAAAAAAATAATGAACTAGTTGAATTAAGAACTTTTTCTATATTATATAATATAGTATATACTAGGCTATTGTTATCTGTTATGCTATATTATCATATACGATTGTATAGAATCACTGCATTTTACAGGTAATATTATTATTTATTATTTTAATTCAATTATTACAGATTCTAAAGGAAGTGAAAAATGTATTGAACTATACTTATTATAAACTTGTATATTATTATTAGTAGTATTTTCATTTTATATTCTTATACAGGTATATTGCAGTGTACATTTTACCTGGGAAAATTAGGAGTGCATCAAAAGTTTTATCGTTCACTCATAATAACATATTCACGAGAAAAAATTAAATAAGCTTGTAAGTAGTTTCAAGAAGTCATTATTCGAATTCCCCAGTAGTTTTTTTAAAGGCAAACTGTTGAAAAATAAAATAGAAAAGTTGTATAAAAACATGTACTTAATAGAAAAAATCCATTTTGATTATTTTAATATAATTTGGAAAATAATAGGGAATTTAACAAATATTTATTATAGTAATATATTAACATTTTATAACATTTAATCAATTTTGAGTAACTTATAGAAATTGTAGTACCCAGTGGCGTCATTTTTGGGAGGGGGATCCTTGGCACCTCCCCAAATGAAAATTATCTTATATAAAGGAGAACTAAATCTAATTACATGACAATAAGAAAAAAAGGTGTACACACAGGAGTATTTTTTAATTTATTAAGAGTTTCTATTAGCCGAGTATTTTAAAAAAGGTAAAATTTACCTTCGAATTAAGTGTATTTGTAAAAGATAACTATGAACTCAAGAAACAAGATAATGTCTTGTCCACCAATTAGGTCGGTAAGGTCCCTAATATTTTAGACACCCCCCCCCAGTAAATATTCCAAAATACGCCAAAAATACATATTTTTAATTTTAATTATTGAAACTTGAGAATTTAAAACTATCTTAACCGTATATGTTGTTTTATCAATACATTTTTAAGGAATCTTAAAATCGATAAATATTATTGTTTTTTCACAATATTTGTATCTATTATTTTCTAGTAATAAAAAATATTAAAAAATATATATGTCATTAGCTTATTTTATTAACAAATAAAATTAAATAATTTTAATTCAATAGGTGTATTATTAATTTTATTTCCGTAATTTCGTTTTTTATCTGAAAATAATCATATTCAAAATATTATTTTTGCATTTGAAATTTAAAAATTGCATGATATGCGACCATCAGCCAGAATCTTTTTTCGAATGCGATAACGATTTATAGTCGGTTATATATAGGATTTATATGGTTTTCAAATTTAAAATACAACTCCGATTCGAGTGGCTTTTTTAATATTTATCAGTGATTTATTAAAAACATTTGAAATTTTTTAATTTTGTAATGATGCTTTTATGATGAAGCAGAAACATGCTAAATATAGTACCTATATGTATTTGATACAAAGTTAATACTATATACGGAAGTAGGTATCTTAAAAATGAATAATACTACTCCGTGATATATATACAAGCAATGTTTTTGGCTTTTAATGAATAATGTATTTTAACAACAACGAAACTCGTTAACGTAAAACATGCTTCGAGACTCAGGAGATACACGGTTTACAGGAAACTAAATTTAAGCTTTTATGTACAACAATTTCTTTAAAAAATTAAGCATGTAGTAAGATTAAATAGATTATATAAATTTCCTCATGGGCAATTTTTGATAAAGTCATACTTCACGTCGAGTTATTTTTCAAAAAATTATAAATTCAGGAAAATTTAAAATATTATAACTCGACTTTTAATAGCTTTGTGCAAAATTGTTCATATGTAAAAAAAAGATTATTTTACGTTTAAAGAAAATCTTTATCTATATATTGTACGAAACGCGTACATCTCCAGAGACATATTTTGCCTTATTTCATAATGATGATTTTGATCATTTTCAATCTATAGATTTTAATTTTTAATACAATTTAGTTGTTTGCTACTTAAATCTTGAAAATAATACACATTCGTACCCATAGATAATATAGAATGAATGATAGACCATCTCTATAATGATTACCCATGATGGGATAGGGTTCCCGAAGTTTTACTTAGTAAGTTTTACTAAGAGATACTACACAATTACCAGTAGTAACCATTAGGTAAACATCTTTACTTATCACTATATGAAATCTGCTGAAAATTGATAGCAATTTACTAATAATATTATTTTACCTATTTCTTATTTAGGTACTTAAATATTAATTTTATGAGTATAATTATATGATATATATAGTACTTAAAAATTGTTACTGAATTACAATAATTTTAAATAATTATATTTTTGAAACCTTCTTTCTTTTTATTTTCTTCTGCTATTACAGGCCTTTCAAGCCCATTGCTGCAACAACATGATATCGTCTCCATTATTTCCTGCCATTTGCAGCTTCTTTTGTATTCCTTACCCTCAATAACTTTAAATCTTCCTATAATCTTTCACCCATCTTTATCTAGATCGTCTTTCGGATGTCTCGGAGTTTGGTTTTCATTTTTTATTTATCCGATTATTTCTTTTGCTCTCCAAACATGCCCAACACAACTTATTATCATACTTTTTAAGGTTCCACAAATTTTAGTTATATCATAGAGATCTTCCAATTCTTTATTGTTTCGTATTTCACAATCTTATAATAAATAAAAGCAAAAAATTACATTTTATCATGGAATAAAAAGTATATTGCCCCAAAGCTTATCATTCGGAACGCTCGTGAAGACTGTTAGCCTATCCATTCTATATTATCTACAGTCATACCGTAAATATCCATTTATATAGTGGTATATGATAATAATCGCGCTACAGTGTACGCGTACTTACATCAATAAAAGTTTCGTAATCATATATAATCCAATAATTATATGATAGTATTATTTGTGTCCATATAATTTAATGTCGTGCTGGAGTTCTCAAACCAATAAAGTACGCAGTATATTATAATAATATTTAACAATTACCGTTATACAGAAAAATCATTATTGTCTACACACGTGTGTATGATAATATTATGAATCATTGCCCGAGAAGAGATATTGTAACAACTACGAAGTATTACCATATGTATCGTAGGTACTATAGCTACCATACAGTTCAGCAAAAACAGTTATAAATTATAGACCCAAGAAAATTAAATATATATCATACAGAGTGTTTTCAATCTACTGTTAAATTATTATTTACACGAACATTGAGTATTTAAAGATATTTTTTTAAATAAATTTTACTATTTTAGTGGTTTAAACACAGTTTTTAGGCGCAAAACTCTTATTGCCCGAAATCAATTTAAAGTGTATAGAAGTCTATCTGTTACGTTTATACCGAGTGTAATAGTTTTAAATAAAATATATATTTAAAATTGCTGTCAGACAAAGAATATTTCGATTTACAAAATATTCCTGAACCATAAAAGTTCATTTAAGTGGAATATATATGTATATATATATATTATATACCTATAATAATAATTATTACAATGGACGTGGATTTAAATGTAAAATACAATTCATGATTTAAAAATTTTAATTTTATCTTGCATTTTTTAGCATTATTCCACTTTAAGAGCGTTTTGTCTGTATATTTTGTTTTTGGCGTAGCAATGAATGAATATTTGTAATATAAATATTATATTAGCGTATACATATCTAGCATAAAAACTTTGGAGAATGTGATTTAAAATAAAATGTTAATAAAATAATTTCGAAGTTTTTTATTCAAGAGACCTAGAAAACATGTTGTATTTTTATCAGTACATTATGCAATAATTAAATTAAATTAATTAACATGTGAATTTAAAAGAACTTTTTCAGGCTATAAAGAAATAATATACCTACATATATAACCTATCTAAAAAGATAATATTATGTTAATAAGAATAAAATGGAAAATTCAAAACACTCGTTTATTGTACAAATATATACGTATTATTTTATTTAGGTATTTTTTTTTTCTGGGTTTTTCAGGGCATTTTAATCGTATCTTTAAAATTCATATTTCTTGTTTATCATAGCTTTCGAGTGAGTCCGCATCCTACTAATAATACATTTGTATCTCTCGTTTCGAATAGCTTATAGGAGAAAATGTATTGCTATAACGGGTAATCTAAATCATCCTGTATATTATAAAAGACTAAGGATATGTATTATCATGACGTGTTTTAGCGCAAGTGTTTGCCCTTGGGAGCAGACGAGTTCCTTATAAACAGGTGACTTAACACAACGTGCGTCTGGTGCGCGCGATAAAAATGTCGAGACTAAACCAAACGACGTAAGCGTATATAATATTAGTAGAAGTAGTATATTATAATATTATTATTAAAGACGTGACTATAATGACTATAATATACGCATTTTGACGCCTGTTTGACGTGTCACATCCTCAACAACACATAAAATAACAAATTTTGTTCGATATTAAATTAAAAAAAAAATAATAATAATAATAATCATTTTTCATATCGTATTAAAGTCCCCCCCCCAATCATATTATTATATTTGTTTATACGTATATAATATAATATAATGTTTACAATGTATGTTATATTATTGTATTTCTCCTGTATTCGTAATACTTATACAATTATATTACAAATGCATTATAATATTATTGTATGTAAATCCAAAATCTAAGAACCAAATCCGGATTTCAGATGTTAATAATCAATAATTTAAAAAAAAAAGTGTTTTGGATTATGAAATTGAAAATATGTTATTCGAAAAAATATTAAAAATTCAATTAAACCTCAATGTAAAATAAAAATAAATGGTAAAAATTAAATTTTTTCTTATAAATATCTATTGTACATAATTATAATATTACGCTATACTTTATAACCACTGTTCACTTCTAATTGACTTTTAAAAGCAATATATTCCTAAATATGACTGAGAGAATGAGAGTTTTATGTATGTTAAGAAATTACCTGATATTATCACATACGTTGTTTATGTATATTTACATACGCACATACATATAATTGGAAACCATTTTAAAATCTATTACTTATTATTTATTATATTAAATCTTAAATCCCTGTGCGTAATATTATTGTTTTACAGAATATTTCGAATAACGTCGCATATTAACTTTACGGTTTATATCTTTGCTTTGAGTGTACCTTTATTACATTTTCTAGTCAGTTTGTTTACTACACAATCTGTAAATATACGTAAATTATGTACATCGTAATTTATTGATTTGAAAAAACAATATATGTATTATAAAATCAATGATATTGTATTATATTACGTCCTAAAATGAAAATTATGTATGGATACTCGAAAATAAATTGAATAGACTACCCGTTGATGGAAGTGTTTAAAACGTGAATTCATTGGATTTATTTGACTTATTAGTAACCAGTGAGTTATAATAAGTCATTAATATGGTGTGTACAATGTATCTATGAAATATATAAAATACTAATTTAATAAAAAAATATTTAATACTAATATAAATAGTTTTGCTATTTCAATATTTTACTCAAAATATGGTAAGCTACGTGATCAGCTTATGTTCAACTTTATATTTTATTATCAACGTTTATTGCCCTGCAACTTATGTTGCAGTCTTCAAATTTGCGAACACGTTCGAGTATATAACCACAATAATCGATGTTTAATTTATGGACAGTTTTGTATAAATTTTCAACGAATAGCCAATACATTATAGTTGACACTGGATAAATATGGTATTTTTTTCAGTTTGAAAATATAGATACGTCAAAATCGGGTCTAATAGATAACCGTTAAATTTTGGTCGGTGTAGTAAAATTATCATAATATTTATGGGGATAACAGCACAAACCAATTTTGAATGAAAATCTTGCATTAGCATTTCTCACATTTTATCAAATTGCAAACATCTTATAAAGTATAGTAAACAAAAACAATTTATACATAGATAACAACATTACCTAGTATTTTTTCAGTGTATTCGTTTTTAAATATTTTAGTTGTCTAAAAACATTAAATTGTAACAAAATATTATAATAATAAGTACATTATTATTTGGCATACATTTTAAAACTTTTTTTTTCGTTTTTCGACGAAAAAACGTTTTTCACGTTTTTATAGTCTAAGAACAATTTTTAAATTACTTATTATTTTTCACAAATAATAAAATTATATTCGAAATAAATTATATTTTTATATTTTATATTCTATTTCCCTGAACTGTTTTTATAATTTTAATAGATTACCGTATATATTCTATTGTATTTATCTATATATGCGTATTTGACCCGACAAATATACAATTAAACTTTAAAATATTGAAAATATTTAAGTTTTCGAAAATGTTCAACTACATATGGGAGATTTTATACGCTCATTATAAGATATTAAGTCAAACTGAAATTGGGGATCTTTTTACGTACAGGATGTTTTGTAAATATTTTACTTATACTATAAATTATATAACCAAAACTTCACTAAAGATAGACTCTATACTATCTGTTCACTTTAAAATGGTACTCATTATGTTTTTAGGCATACCGATAATGGTGTTATTGTATAGATCATAGAACAGTTTTGGTTTGTGAGTAAGCATCTTCTTAAAGTGAACACAATACAATTCTATATAATATACCTCTATCGTTTTATATTAGAATATATTTTTAAAACTCATTTATTACCTCATGATCGATATGCAAAAAAATTCGAAACCATATAACGTGATTCGGACATTTCAAACAATAGTTATTATTTTTAATGTCAACTTTATTAGTATAAGTACGTATTTAACATATAACAAATGAATAATCACACATTACCTATTATATTTTTACAATTAGTGGAGAGGCTACGTGTGTGGTTATAATAATTTAAATTTATTTTACTTGATATACTGAGTCATTTATATATTTTTAAAACAAATTTGCAAATATTCGCAAAATTATCGGCGTCATTTCGGTAGGATCGGTGTATCGTTCGAACATGGTCATGGGGGGCCGACTCCACGAAAACGTGTTAAATTACATAAATAAATAATTATTAATTGTTTAAATTTTGGTCAAATTTCACACCAACCGGTTTATATTAAATTGATCGAATATTATAAGTAAATCTCATAGTTAATTATGATATTTTAGTAGGTATAATTATAGGGTAGGTAAGTCATAGGCAAATAAACTGTAGACTATAGTAGACTGTAGATACTAGACTAACTGCAGGACTAGATCGTATGAAGTAAGTATTTAATATAATATGAGTAGGTATTTCAATAAAAAAATATTTTTATACTTTTTGCGTAGGTAATTCAGAATAAGAGTAATTGAGAAGTACCTAATTGTATTTAAATACTTTTCGGTGTATATAAGTTAGACAACTGTTTTAATAAGCAGATAACTGTTTTATTTCTACTATTGGTAAAATGTATTAAAACATACCTAAAATAATGATTAATGATAATGATAGTTAGTTAATAAGTTTCATGTCGTCAGCTTAAATTCCTTTTTAGTCCAAAAAATGATCACTTTAGTGACTCGCGTCATTTAGGTTGGAGAACAAGTCTATCCGTGCACATGTATTTTCCATCATCGGGCACTCCAGTAATGATAATAATATTAATATAATGTTTAAGTTTAAGTAATTAATTTGAAATAATATAGGTATTTACCAATGACAGGTATAATATAAAGAGTATAGTAAGCTCAATACAATATACCTGGAATATAATATTTTCGAAAATATTTATAAGAATCGAATATTAAGTTCTTAAAGTATAATGTATATTATTCGGCATTAAAATACTTATAGAATATAGGTATTTATGTTTAAATAGTAAAATAAAATGAATATATTTATAACAAAATATTCTAAATAGATTTTATTTTTGTTTTATGTATTGGTTTTATAGTAATATGGCTTCTGAGTGGAACTAATTACAACAATGTATTTTATTTTTTTTTTTATGATTTTTGTTTGTATGCATACTTTTGGGTAGGAGTCGAGTAAAAGATTGAAGATAGAGAGGTTCTTGATGGAAAATTTTAGAAGTTGGTATATTAGAAAACAATAAATAAACTTGTCATAATGTCATTAAATGTAATATATATTATACATAATATATATATATATATATATATTATATTTAAAACTCTGAGGGTAACAAGGAATATATTTATTTTACAGTGGTGTTTTTTTAAATTTTTATGTAAGTATACACATTTTTGGGCAGAATAAGGAGTGAAGTAATGGTTTTCTAGAATAGAGGTTTTTGATATGAAATTCATTCTAGTTGGTACTTCATACAGGTCATTTTTTGATTTTCAAAGTAATTTACCAAAACGTAACAAGAAACTATTTTTTATATGGGAAATAACACGATAAATTTTTACAAATTAAAAAACAGGTAGCAAATAAACTAGTCATAGTTACCATAAATTAAATATATATCATAGATTTAATCTATGTTGTTATAGGTGATATATAATATTTATAACTACCAAAAAAAGGCCGAAAATTATAATAAATTTGGAAAATGAATATGCCGAAAACTTGAAATGTACACCAAATATTTACTACAATAGCACTATGTATATATATATATATATTTTTAATAAGCTATATAAATATTCAATGCTGGCAAGTTAATGATTTTTTTTTAACTCAGTTGAGTTAAGATAAAAAATAAAAACAAAAACTTTTTAACTTATATATATATATAAATTATAATATTAAATATATATATATATAATATATAATATATTATATATATATATCACATGAAGTAGGTGCCTATTAATTAATCACGATAATCTAAATCACAAATACGGAAGTCGTACTTACATGTTCATTGAATAATATTTATTGCACTCTTTTCATTAAGTATATTTGTATGAAAATGAATTCATTTTTTGTAGTTTGTCAATAAATAAAATGTAGATTTATTATAATTTATAATAAACAATAAATTAACTAATGTATTTTATCTTGTAGTTCCATATAGGTAGGTGCTTAAATAAAAAACTTAATCCGAAAAATTTCACAGTTCATAGATAAATATTGATAATTCTCATTTTCCAATTGCAACAAGTATATATGACAATATTTAATGTGAAATTACAGAATATAAGTAAATGGTAGGTATATAAAAGATACTTTGAAATAGCTCTTACAAACGAAAATTATGGAATTTACGGAAAATTTTCTGAAATACAAAAATATATAAAATAAAAACATTTTAATGTTGGTTCATTAATAAAATATTTCATACCTACAAAGAAAAAAGCCATCCAACAAGTCCTGTTGACAGGGTTATAATAATCGGACTACCCGGACATACGTTTATATAATACAATATATAAGTGCATATCGCATATTATATTATGCAATGCTTGACAAGTTAATACATTTTTTAACTGAGTTGTTGAGTTAATAGACAAAATATAGTAAAAGAGTAATGTTAATAGTTATCTTTTTTCTCAACGATTAAGTTGAGTTAATTGTTAAGTTAAGTTAATAAAATAACTAAAATTGTTAAGTTTTTTTTTGTATGAATCAATATAACATTTGAGATATACAGGTATAATTAAGTATCTATTATTTTTTTGGAAATACTATTATTTTTTACTTAAAGCATTTAAACATTTTTAAAAATCATTAACATAATATTATTAAAAATACTGCAATGTATTTATAATAATTATTATTAAAATTAATAACAAATAGGTTCATAAAAATGTTCTATTAGTAGGTATTTACAGACTACACTTTTCTTCAATATTCTAACAAATAGAAATTGTTAATTGCAAATTACCCACCTAAATATTGTTTATTGGTTGGAAATCGAATATATTCCTTAATTTATATTATAGGGAGACTATTATATAAATTATAATATATAGTTATTCTTGTTTTATTTATATTTTAGGAAAATAAATAATTTTTATAGTATAAGAATTATTAGAAACGACAAAATCAACTTTATTTTTATTCAACCATATTGACAATAATGAAATCAAAACGTATCAATTGTTTTAAAATTAACTTAACTGAGTTTTAATTAAAAGTAACTCGTTAATTAAAAGTTAATATAGCCAAAACTGAGTTAAATTAATAAAAATCAAATATAAAAAGTTAAGTTAAAAGTTAAAATTAACTTAACTCTTAACTCGTTTATGCCGAGCATTGTAAATGTTAATAGTATTACTCCTGTTATAAACGCCGAAGCTTCGTTGAAAATCGTTTTATCGAAAGAAATGATTTATCATTGCTTTGAAATGAAATATATCTACCCCCTGCAGTATCCTATCCGACGAACTAAGTGAGTATGTACACCCTATTGACCGGTTTTTTTAAATATAATATATTTATTTATACACATAGGCACTTCGTTCTGTATTTAAATGATTTTAAAAGTATTGTTTACAAGACTACTGACTAGGATAATATTGTATTGTTTTCAGCGATGTTATTAAGTGTTAACAACGTATTGAAATTGTTAATGAAATAATATAACGGGAACTGTGAAAATTCTGGTAAATAATAATTATGTCCTTCGTACGTCAGAGACACTATTAGGTACAAATGGAATTCTCGATGGATATAACAATACTATAATGTGTTCGACGTTGTAAATATATTTATGTATACAGATGTATACAGAATGGGCCAAATGTTGCAAAATGTATCAACTTTATCATTGGTTATTTCTAAAATTGTTCTGCCATAAATATATAGGTAGGTACCCTTTCTATGATGGTCCGGGATACCCGGATACCAATCTTTTTTTTATACAGTGTTAAAAGGTACTCAGTAATCATGACACCCGCATTTTAAAATTTTGAACCCAAAATGGTCTAATTTTTTTGCAAGTAATTCATAATGTTTTATAACCATAAATTCAGAATTTGGAACTATTCATTGGGGCTCCGGAAAATTTAGTTTCGATTATTTTAGACTTAAAGTAATGTTCAATTGATGCAATTAAAATTCCTTAACGGTTTTCGGTTTTGTGACGCAGTCACACAATCGTTGGTGTGAGGTCTAGTAATCCAGATGTAATTATTCTTTATAACTTTTCGCTTTCCTACATAAACTTTGACATTAAACACTCTGTAGTCCGTCTCTATATGACCCTGAAACTATACGAAGGTTGTACAATGTATACCTATATCTATATGATCCCAGACAGAAATGGTTTAAGTTGATTTTTCACTGATTTTTTTTTTTTGTCCAACAGACTATAGACATTAACCGGATGAACGAAAAAAAGGCACAGTAGGACATATGTCAGCATTTCCATTTTATATTTTGGTACGAACAGAGAGCGTCAGATTACTAATGATGTATTTTTTAGTCATGTTAAATAATCAGACATAATATATAGATACGTTATAGACTTATATAATATACGAATATATGACACTATCGTTGTTGATGTCCGGTCATGTAAGACAATATTAAAAATATCATCACTGCCTTGGAATGTTGATGAAATCAATTTAATCCTTTTTTCACTGCAGGGACCAATATATTTAACACAATAGTCGACAATTTCGAATAATTTCCTTCAAGAATACTGCAGTTAAAAAAAAATCAAAATCTTCGGACACCATATATTATTACAATACGGTGACCATCGCGAGCGTTGTGTCTTTTTTCCCGCCCCGAATATTTGTCTGTAAGCGATATGTATACGTTGGACGTATACATAAGCAATAGTATAAGTACAAACGTAAGTGTTAAACGGTTATTTTCAACCAGATAAATCGTTCCCCGGACATGACCAATACGCAGTTTGTTTTTATGGTCTTATCTGCGAAGTCTACAAGACCATTATAATCGTGAGATGGGTTCAGGACGTTTGCGTGTTTCCTCGACGGGGTCGTTTTTAACAGTGGCTAGCACCTATACGTACGCATAAAAGGATTCCTTTCTCGGACAATCAATCGTGTTCTTATAATCGTATATACACTGGACATACCGTTATTTATTAGGTACGTATTTTTTTCTTTTTTTTTTTTTTGTTCTCTTTATATACGTATATATATATATTTTTTTTTTATTTATCCTTATTATTATTTATTTTTTTTTTTTTAAGGATGAGACCTCCTGGTGTAGGGTACGTGACGCGACCGTCGTCTCGACCTTATTTTATTCAAGGAAGTAACCCTGACCGGAGACCTTGAAAAGGATTACAGACGTTAAATGGCGGTGTACACCCTTTGGCCACTCGAACGGGTTATTATACCGTTATGTGTGATTTGGGAGGTCCGAAAACCACCCGAAAACCGTTTTACCGGGTATGGGTATATATATATATATCATTTACGCACTACTGTATGTAATATATCTCGAATAATACGCGTTTACATTTTGTTACATCTTTTTCAATCGAAACCCGTATTATATTATTATACAGAATGCTGAAACGTGCACTAAAATTGTAAAACGCAAATTGACCGTTTTTCAGGCCACATTTCGTCTGTACTACACATATCGTTAAAAACCTACCTAGTTTTAGACATAGCGTAATATTATAAAGAATAAAGTTTTTATACCCATGTACATTTCATTGTTTTCTGTTCCATAACGATTGTTTGGACATTTACCAAAATGTGTTTGAACACCGAATATAGTGGTATAGGTACCTAATTAATTATTGTCATCACTATTTCCACATATTATTTTAGTAATAAATTATTAAATATGATATTACCTATAAAAATTATATCGCTGTCGGGTCTCTTAAGGATTTCGAGTATATTTTTCTTGTTAGTATAAAAATATCGCGGAGCGTTTGAGGTTTACACTGTTTGAAACGATTGTAAAACGATTTCGACTTTAGAGGATTTCAACGCATCTAGAGACTAAAATACTCTGGAAAACAATAAAATATTTAAAATAATAAAAAATATAATTTTAACAAACATTTTAAGTACTTAAATTATATATATATACACTATAATATCGTCATTACGTATACTACGAGTATGTATTATAGTAATGACAATATTATATTCTTCCGTTCAGAGTCATATTTTGGAAAGACAAAATAATAATAATAATAATTATTATTATTATAATATGATTAGAAATATAATGATTTAGAAACTATTTTTGAAAAATCATATGATGTTAGAAAAAAGAAAAACAGTTAAGAAAATGTCAGCGCGGTTGTTTTTACGGGGTTGTGTACATGCAGATTTTTATGATATTTCGTGAAAAATGAAAATCTAGCAATTAAAAAATATTTAAATATATTTTAAAAGTAATTTTAAAATAGTATCATATCTATACCATTTTTTATTCTTGTGTAATCATAATATTTGTTCAAAAATAAATTTACAAAACCCACAATAAGGCTTTTTAAAACAGATATGAAAATGATAACATTTTGGATACGATCTCATAATTTTTTTATCCTTCTTTTATTTTATAGTACAATATGGAATAAAAATAATCATTTTTATTTTTAGTTTTTAAATCGCTGTAATTTCTCTGCAAATGAATATTCTGCACAGTTCCTATGAGATCGTCTCCAAAATATTGTTTTCTATAAATTTCAACATATGTGTTTGAACTCTAAAATCACTTAAGATGTGATTTCGCTTATTTTTTGTAGACATGTTATTACTACTGAAAATCATTGGCCTGGCATTCTCTTAAATGGTTTTAATTAATAATTTTACTTTTGCTCTCGCTTAACACTAAAAATAAATATAAACTGAATAATTATCAATAATTATGTACATATAGGACACAGGTGTATTGTATATTATTAATTGTTAAGGGTTAGATTACATACCTACTTTATAAAACTCAGAAATGTGATGTAATTTGTATTTAATGTAATGTCGTCGAAATACGCCACTGTTTCCATTGAAGTCGTAGGTATATTATGGACATGAATATATTCTTGGAAATCGGATTATTATTTCCGGTCCGTCTACCGTCTTTAAAAAAAACGGAATATCGAGTGGAAAATATTAGGTACGTCGGTTACTATTCAAAAGAATGTGATAACTGAAAAAACGCATAATAGTAAACATTTACCGAGTTACCTGTTCAAAACGATCACCCGGTAGTTGTTTGTTTAATTCGTGACTATCAGTGAACGGAACGCTAAAAGCAAATACATAGACAGGTATAATATTAATAGATACGTTATATATACGCGCGAACATCCTATCGATCATTGTTCGGCACAATGTAAGCGTATATAATATAATATATTATGATTTATCGTCGTGCAGTTCAACACGTGCTACTGTTCGGTATATAACCGATTGCGGCGGGATAATAATAAGCACGTGTAGTAGGTACCTACACTACGCTATAATATATAATTATTGTTATACCAACGGATATAATGGTTATAATAACATGGTTATAATAACAGTATTTAAACGCAATAAAAGGGTTCATATGATTTTCATTGCTCCCGGTGAATGCTAAAACATGAAAATGGTAAATGACCGGGACTTTTTATTTTTTCGGCCGACAGTCGGCTGTGGCGCAATACTAGCGCTCTGAAATCCTGGGGAACTTTACCCATAATATTGACAAAAAAAAAAAAAAAAAAAAAAAAACGTAAATAAACAAAAACAAAGAAAAATCAAAACAGGAGACATCAACATTTTCGTTGTATTGATTCCCCCCGAAAAAACGTAAAATCATCAATTAAATATTATAAATTATAAGAAATAATTTTTATTTTTGAGGGACTATGAATATTATTTTTCGGGTGGGGGGGGGCTAAGTCTTAAAGCCCCATATAGTCCCGCTTATAATACAGTGTATAAAATAGTTTTTATTCACACTTCGATAATATTCTCGCAGGAGACGGATAAATATAGGGATAAATCCAGACTGGAGTATAGTATTCCAAATTTGGAATACTTATTGAATTCAGAAAACTTTCAAATACTTTTTCCGAACGTATTTAACACAGCGTTTTGATCACTTTTTAAATTCCTTGAAAAAAAAACCTTTTTAAGCTTCCAATTATATTCTTTTTAAAAAAAACTGTATTATGTTTCCGTCAGACTTTAATGTACCCTCCCCACCTTTACCGATAGTTTAATAACAGTCCTTTGTCTGTCTACTAAGCGATTTTGCCTCTAAAGATAGTACAGTAACTACATTATCGATAGGTATTGAATATCGATTTTAGTTACACAATAATATTGATAAAATACAATTTAGTGCTATATCCGACTTGCATCCCGTCAGTCAAAAGCAAAATTACCGATTGAATTTACAACCTACTTAATCTATCTTTTTTAGAGATACAAGTATAGTATGTAGCCGAAGGATTTTGGGTTAATTTTTGTGCCTATGAATTTTATTTGTACAGATAAACCGGTTGGAAATGGCAATAAACCTAGAGTAACATAATGTCCTGTTTTCAATAGACAATTAGATTGCAATATATTTTATTTGTGTTTTTTTGTCATCTGATAACTTTCAATAACATGATTCTTTTAATCGTATTTTACGAGTTCTTCCAAAATTGTTTCCTATATTATATTCTAATATGACTGATGAAAAAAATTCGTGAACAATTTGTACCAATTTTTTATTCTCTGAATATCTACAAAGATCCTAGGACATGACTCATTCATGTTTAGCACAGTCGTCGGTCGAGGTTTTCCAAAATATACTTCCTATATTACCAAACTTCTGAGATTGTTTACCCCTACAGAGATAATTTCGTAATAGCTATATATAAATAATAATAATAATATTAAACGAATGTAGCTATACGTGTACATAATGTACACACATTTCTCAATGCGATTTTTACTTTCCTGTTTTTTGTTATTACAATGATTGTTTGTAAACTGGACCGGTAAACTCAACGATTTGTCCAACTAGGAGACCGGTTAACGTTTGTTCCTCCATATACAATAATGTTACCAAATTACCACGGTAGTATGAATATTTCCACATGTGATTTTAAGCAATTTTATGTAATTTTAAACGAGTTTTATCATTCTTAGGTTACACCTAAATTGAGTAATATTAGCGGAATTCCAACGAGTTAAAATCCTAGCATCGGATCAAAATCCCGAAAATCAGATCCGGTAGTGTCACTGTGATAATGCCATTAATTCTTATAATGACCGAAGAAACTTAAAAAATAGTATACCATTTTGAAACCCGTTTAGAAAACAAACGTTGATCAAAATATTTTTTTTGAGATCCTATCATTATAGCCGTAGGAAAGTTTCATATAAATCTTTCGAAAGGATTTTTTTTAAATAAGTTACTGGGTTATTAGATTTAATCTTTATACCTATAGGTATGTATGTTGTATAAAAACTGAAAATACTGTATAGGTATTTTATCTAATTTTCTGCAAATAGATTCATACAATATTTAAATAGGTATAGGTAACGTATAATATTCGAAATAATTAATCGCTATTAACATTTTGAAATTTAAATTATGTTGAAAATTAAATTCATTAACGATTAACCTTTTTTTTTTTTTATATTAATATAATTAAAACTTACTACAGCTACTTTTATTGCGTTACTGATGAGTTAACTAATGAAGTAAATTTTGTACAAAGACATCTCTATCCTCAATTAAGTTTAACTTGGCCATACAGTATCTACCAAATTGTTGCAATTATTAACAGTTCTAGGTATATATAGGTATACTTTTACTTGTTTAAGAAATCAATTCATAATATATAACTATAATATCTTGAAAATATCTAATATTTTTTAAAAATTGGATATAGTTTATTGAAAGATTTCAAATTTCAATTTTTAATTAAATCAAGTTAAATGTCAATATTTATAAGTATTTAACTTTTGTCCTTAACAAAGCTAATTTGCTAATAAAATAAAATTAGTTAACTTTTAACTTAACTTAACTATTAACTTTTCTTACAATAACTTTTCAAATAACAAGTTCAAAAATAATAATGGATAACTTACCCAACGTTGATTAAAGTATGTGTATATTGTTACCTGGTAAATAGTTATATATATATATATATATAAGTTCCAATGTACATGAATTTGCATGTTTTTTTGTAAACAGTCCAAAACATAGATATTTACTAGCTACACATTTGAATTATTATAAACCTGACGTAGGGAATTTTATAATTCAATTTATGCATATTTATCAGTTTATTCTTTTGGCGTATATTCTTTTATTGCATGTATCTTTACGATTTTAAATTACATATATAGGTACCTATGTTGGTTATTAAATGCATATTACCAATATCTTGGTCATATTTCATTTTCTAATAAATATTTATATCGTATATATTATTGAAACAAAGACAATGCCCACAACAAATAGATACTCGATTCATTATCCAAAAACTACTCGACTCCTTCTCCAGATATTATGTATACTGTATGCACAATATACACAGTACTTTCTACATAAACAAATGGGGAAAACACAGTCATTTAATTCGAATTCTAGGTATACTTGTATATTTTCTTTAATAAAAAAAATCTTCAACAATGAAAAGTGTAGGTATAAATAAAATTTAAGAAAATTATATCCATATGATGTTATCAAATACCTAATTATATACATCTGTTTTATAGAAATGTATAAAAACGTATTGAAAGTTTTTTTTTTTTTTGATAAATTGAAATTAAAAATTAGAATTTCGATAAAAGCTTCAATTCATATTTTTTGGGTGTTATTTGTTTAAACATCGACAATCCGTTCCATATCAACTTTTTAGGGGACGAATGAATAGATGGACGGACAAACACAACGGAGGTATAGGGTTTGTTCATGTTACGACGATCGGCCGTAAGATAGACTATGCTACCCGTGCGAAAGAAAATTACAATAAGCCTTATGAATATTTACACATCAATTAATTTTATTGTACAGTTTCATAATAATCATAATGAATAGTGTTAAGATCATCAAATATACACCATTGGCATAAATAATGAACAAATAAACTTATCTACTATACCCAACTGGCCCGTCGACCATAACCGATAAAAATCAAATAAATTACCTTAGAAACTGCGTTTGGTAAATTGGTTTAGCCCACGTAACCGTCTCGAATCCCGTATTTATACAATGGGTATATAGATTGAGGAGGGGGGGGGACACAAGTGGACTCGACGACGTAGCGATTACCAAGCCACAGTTCCTCCTAAGAACGAAGCCGCCATATATAGACTGGCCAAAACTAATGAACAAAGACAAAACACACTTCGCAAATACGGCAGCCGTGAATACTTACAGTCACGAAATTGACCGGAAGTCAGATCACAAATAAACCAATAACGAATCACCCTGAAACTGTGACATGAATGAGGACCAAAATCAGAACGAAATCTTACCGAAATCGGCAACGATCACCAATAAAACGAATAGGTACTGTTTCTTTTGCCACAGCGAAACGCAACAAACAAAAAAAACAACAACGAAAATACGAAAAAACGAAAATAAAAATAAATAACTGAAAACGACTAATTGAAAACACGAAGAACGAACAAAAAACACGGAATGACGGACAGAAAAAAACTCGGGTACGCGTTTTCCAGGGATCGTAAATTACCTTTTTGAGTATACACCGAAAAATCAGTGCCGCCGAAAAAGTATATATTTTCAATTAATTAGTTTAACTTTCGGGAACACTGATCAGAACGAGAAGAATATTACTTTTAACAAAACGAAAATAGCATCATAACCGACACGAAGGACACATTGCCGATATCACAACACCAAACCTTCGGCGGGCACTACACGTCCTGTCGTCGGCCCGAAACCGCAACAGCTGATGTGGGATGAACTGGCAGATGGCGCGCCAATTTACGAAAAAATAATGGAAAAAATAGAAATAACAAGAACAGGGTGTATTCTTATTTATTCCTTAGAATAGAAACTTAAAAAATAAAAAATCCAATAGCTTCCTCGATCCTCTCAGAATCTAAAATCAAAAACAACTATGTTTTGGGAGATTTTCATCATTGTAGGTTTGAAGAGATATTAAACGTATGTTTATACAAAGCTGGACAAATTCCTTGAAAAATGATATTGATAATCCAAAGAATAAAATTGGGCCCAAATCGTATTCATAATTAGGTACCTATATTTGGGGAGGCTGGGTATAATTGTTTCACGGTCAATATTTACCTCCATGACAAGTATAAAATTTTGAATAAAAATTAGTAAAACTGTGTAATGATTAATATTTTCTTATGAAAACGTTGATATCATAATTACCGATAAAAAAATAAAATGTGATTTTGATAGCTGATAAATAGAAAATAGTAAATAAAATTATAAGATTACCTTTTTTTTTATGAGTGTTGCATTTTATTGTTTGTTTATTCGCAATATGCAAATACATTCATTAACTTGTATTATTTCAGTATATGTTGTTTAAATATACTAGTCAGTAATTATTTTTCTTAATATTTAAGTTATAAAAAAATATTGAATGGGGAAAAATTTAACAGTAAACAGTTGGTCAGGGGACTATTGTAACATTAAATTATTGTTCAATATTTCATTGTAGGTTTGTTAAAAACCATTAATCTACATTTTTACATGAATTAATAACATTCATAAATATTATTATAAAATTAATTATTAATAACATTCAAGTGTGAAACTATTAAGTAAGGATTTATTTAAAAAAAGTCAAGTAGCTCCTAATTTTATCTATACTTACCTAAGTTGTTGTTTTTTTAATAAAGTTTACCTACTATATTTTTATCTATGTCATTGTTATAAGTATGTTAATCATTTTTATTTATGTTGATTTTTTATTTAATTAGTTGGTATTTTAATAATTTTAAATAGGTAACAATGTCTAGTTTCAATAATTTTTTTTTTTTAAGAGAATTTTAATTTAAAATATTTAAAAGTCAAATAGTACCTACTTTTATCTAAAGTTGTTTTTAATTTAATAAAGTTTACTTATTTATTTTATTTATGTCATGTTATGTTAAAAATGTAATTTTAGATTCTGAGCGTAGCGAGGAAGCTTATGGTTTTACAATGATGTTTATTTTTTTTTTTCTATAAACACTTTTTCTACCAGAAGGAATGCTCCGATCTTTACACTCATACCCGTTTCCGGTAGCAAATTGCATCTAGTTGGTACTTTTAAGAGGTCATTTTTCGATTTTTATAATAGTTTTTTAATGCGTAAGCAAAAACTACCGAAAAATTACGAAAAATACGATTTTGTAAAATCAAGAATTTTAATTTGGTCGTAATTTCGAAAATAATGACTTGAAAATCTTGAAATTTTTATCAAATATTTAGTTTAGTAATATATTTACGTTGATTAAGTTTTTTTTAATTTTTTGGCAATTTTGGGCTATTTATAGACATTTTTAGTTTTCGAGGTTTTTAAGTCCTAAAAGGAGTAATTTTCGGTTT